>JAMXBD010004294.1:0-72676 GCA_024138025.1 Combretum micranthum | reverse complement strand
ATTTGACTCATTTTATGAAAATAATTTTCCCTCTATTTATATATTTTCAAGGTAACTCTATATTTTAAATATAATAAATAAAAAAAACATATACTATAATGAGAAATAAATCTACCTAAAAAGAAAAATATAATAAAAATTAATAATAAATATCTTTGGAAAATAAATGATTGGTAGATAAACTCGTAAATCAGTGGAAAAACGATTTGTTTTCCAAAAATAAGCTACAAATGAGTCTATTTTTCCAAATAAGAAAAACCGTTTTTCATTAATTGTCTCATTTTTCCTTAAACAAACATTTCCAAAAAAATATTTTCATTAAAAGAAACAAAGCCGTAATCTTATCCTTCTCATCTACTCACAAAAAACAAGACAGTTTTTTAGCATATAATCATGGTCCTGCATCACTATAAAGTTCGAAAGCTTCTTTCCACTTAAAAATAATATTGAATTGGGCAAGTGTAAATTAAAAATATATAAATAAATAAAAATTGACCTATAATTAGGTTTCAATGTGTAAAAGTTAACTAGGGAATGCATGTAGCATTCTGATCAATTTGAATAAAATAATTTGATGATAAGTAAATAAATTACAGATAAAACGAAAAAATCACCCAAAAAAACAAAACAACGGTCAAAGTTGCGGGCTGTTTTTTTATCACCCTCAAGGTGGCAAATGACCAGCCACCACAAGGGAAGGTTGTGTGACCCTCTCAAGGTGTCCCTAGCCTTGGGGTGGCAAACAAATGGCTAACAAGATTATGGGTCATGCAACCCACATGGTGGTAAGGGTGATGGGTGGTTGCCCATGGTTGGAAAAAAAAATTAATTAAAAATAAAATAAAAAAGGGGTTTGAAGTCAGGTCGCTATTTACATTATTAAATTTATTTAATAATATTATTTTATCAAATTATTTACTCGAATCAATCAAAATATTTTTTCAAAATTCAAGTACCATTCAAAACATTATAAACCCACCCACCCACCCCCACCCCCTACCAAATCCACCACCCCAAAAAAAAATTATATATATAATATATTGGCAGGGTGTCACTACACTTAGACAACAGACCATCCAGTTGCCAATAACTTAAATCCATTCAACTAGAAAGTTCTTTCATCAGCTAATGTAACCATTGGATGACAAGTAAAGTTTACTTTTTATGAAGAATTCATTCATGATCAAGGAGAGAATAGTAAAAGTTCATTGAGTGGCTGAAGGACCATAGTTATTTTCAACTTGCAGAAATCCCACCATATTCTCAATATTTAAATAAAATAAAATAAAAAAGGGTAAGAGCAGCAGAATTTGCTAAATTTCTCATACCAAGAGATTGCTGAACGCCATGAACCATTGGGTAATATCTAGAAGACAGATGATGGAGTATCGTGCTGGGAAACATCAGGAATCCCATCCAATATAGTGTAAACAGGAGCATGATCAGAACCTTCCAGTTTGGTATTCCACCCACCCTTCCACCTGCACCAGAGTCAGGAAGTGCAGCTTAAAACAAATACTCAGTTTTTAACATTTATCTATGTGACATGAAAACAACCTTGTTCCGCTCAAGACTGTTTATTACTGGTTTCAGCAAAAAAGAGCAGATTTTATATTTTGGGGTGGGATTGAATTGTTTTACATGAGGCTGATGACTA
This sequence comes from Combretum micranthum, assembly GCA_024138025.1. Taxonomy (NCBI): domain Eukaryota; kingdom Viridiplantae; phylum Streptophyta; class Magnoliopsida; order Myrtales; family Combretaceae; genus Combretum; species Combretum micranthum. The sequence continues at coordinate 71,019 of JAMXBD010004294.1, read as the reverse complement.
CCAATACTATTTATTTTGACAATCCTTCATTCGACAATTATAAGCATGCACCTGGCATTGTTGGTAGACAAAAAGTCGGATAACCTGTTGTACCCTGTGGGCTATGAGACCTGCTTGACCAGATAGGTAAGATACATAGGGTACAAATTTCAGGGTATCTTGTACCTATCCTCTAAACTTTATTAAATTATAAAAGTGAATGAAAAACAGTAATATACTTCTACATCTAAGTTCTAAGTTACATTGGCATAACATTGCATATAAAAATATAAGTGTGAAGTTAAAATATATAAAAAAAATACCACCCATTGCTAAAAGTGTACACTTGCAAGTATTACTAAATCTTGTATAAAATTTGCTCTTTAATGCTGTTAAAATCACTAAGGTTTAAATTGTTGAAAATATATCTTGGAATTTTAATATTATAAAAATATAATTGAAAATTTATAAGATCCATAGGATACTCCAAAGTTTGGATTTTAAGGTGCCATATGATAGATTTAAGTTCCAAATTTTAGGATCTATACCTACAGTGTAGGGTCTAGGTAGATTGCATATCCTAGCTACCTCATACCCGCTCACTCTTACAGGACTATAAAAATAAGAAACACCATCCTCAATAACCATATGTAGAGTTCAATCAATGCAATGGAACATGCTAATATCTCAGCTGACAATATAGAAGTTTAGCCATAAATGAACTTACAAGTTACAAACATTGCAAGATTTTACAGATCTGTCTCTGAGTGAAAGTTCAAGAGTCACTATAGTAAGGCATAAAATCTCAGAGATGACTTCACCTCATAGTATTCCCAAGCTTCCACCTTTTATACTCAGTCAAAATGTCACACTCCTCGATGTGGCAAGTGAAGAAGTCATGACCTTGTAAATCAGGCATTTGATGCAAACAGGAGCCCGCGCAAAGAATATGGTCAATCCTTGACCCAAAATTAAATTGTTCAGCACCTGTATTGGATGGCCAGCATGTATACGCATCTCTTCTGGAAAGCGAAAATGCCAACATCAAGAAAGGTCAAATAATGGAGTGCAATGATTATCAACTAAAAGAAGTAATATTTGCATCCACAAATTAGATAATTAAATGAGTGCTAGAAATCAAACTCTACCCTAATCAGAAAACCAGATCAGATACAATTTGCAAACCTTTCTGGATGTTTGGCTCGGAAAACATCGAAGAAAGGGCCTCCATCTTTCACAAGCATGGACCTCATCCATCTTCTAAACCTGGCAAGTAAATTAATACCCAAATCCAGAGAATTTAAGTCCACAGACATGAAAACCACTCGACTATATTTTCACAAATCCCTCCTCTTTCAAATTAAATGTAAAGAAGCAATCATAAGCTCACTCATTCTCCTCAAAATCTGGTGGTGCGTCACAGCGATCGATTGCAGAAGGAGCTATGTTTAAATCACCAACAACAATAATGCTTCTTCCCGACTTCAACAAATACTCCCATCTTTTCTAGAACAATAATCAGTGACGTCAAGAGAAAACAGAGACAAATGTTATAGAGGTAACTATTTTGAAAACCCACATGTTATGGTTTAAAACAATTCCAATCGCCTGCCAGGAAACATGGCTAAGCACATAAAAAATTAAGTCATAAAGCAGAATGGATCATCACATGAGGTACCCATGATATGTAGTACAGGTATTAAAAGCATGAAAAGTTGCATAAAAGGTCCACTTGTTCAGTTGGTTGCTGTATCATGATTGACCTCACACAAGATAACTTCTATGGTCATAAAACCATGGCTCTTAAGATGCTCAAATTTCAGCAGCTAAACTAGCAAGATTTACCTGTAATATGTTAAAAAAGTTCAGCTTAAACTGGATCCTTTCTGTATCATCAGGGTCAGCTCGGGGCCCATATAAGTTGAATATAACTGCCAAGCCAGCAATTATTCCTAGTAAGTATGAGATTAAACTGTAATCCGTGAAGATGGATGACAAAACACAAGACATTGGACACCTAAGCAAATTCAGTCACAATTTACAAGAAGCAATGCCATATACAGGTTGAAACCCAAAAATCAACCAGCATTTGTAGCTTTCGCAAAGAGCAATAGTTAAACCGATGCTCTCTCACACGAACTCACCAAAGTGGCCATGATCTGTGATCATACATCTTCCCTCATTATCAATATGAAGAAGCGCATCCTTTGATAACTCCTCAAGGCCTTTGACTTCGGTGAAAGTAGATTCATTTTTGTTGTTAAGAAGTCCTGTTATGCCTTCCTCTGCTGAAACAGGTAATGAAGCCTCTGTACTTGAAAATGCTGATTTGACTCGGCAAAATGTTGCCACCCCTAAAAAAATAGCAACCAAGAAGAAACCAGCATTTAAATCGAATGTGAATTCTAATCCATATGAATTGTACACAAAGGAAATTTGTGAATCCCTCCCCCCCCCCTCCCCCCCACCCCCCCACCCCACCACCACCCAAAGCAAAGGATGTAGCTATTGGTCTCTTGGTGCAAGAGGCAATGAAACAAAATGTGGTACTGATCAATTCAGGCAACTAATGTTTATAAGCATATTGTGATTACACTACAAAATGATTTAGAGAAATTAGAGAGAGACCAAAAAAAAAAAGGATCACAGCTGTAAGAGAAGGAAAAAGCAATACCACACTTGGGCAACCGCTCATTAAGTTTTGAGAAAACAATGTGTTTCTGTAAAGAAGATTATGCACTTTCGGTCGTTGGGTAAAAATTGATGCAATCATCTACTTTCTTTCTTACATTGTATAAGCACATGTATAATTACCCTACATTTGAAGTACAGAGACTTAACCAAGATAACTGTCAGATTTTTGCAAGTTCAATTGAACTACTTAAATTTCAAATAGAGATTATAAATCATCAAACGACAATAGCAATTTTCACCACATCGAATGCTTCAATAAGTTCAATGAGAACAATAAAAAATAGTGTGTGTCTCAACCAAAATGGGCTGTCGACTGCCCGCAATGCAATGGAAGTGATCAATCATTGAGGCCTTAACACAAAAACAGAGTTACAAAATAAGTCAATAACATTAAGCTACAGCAATAAAAGGACAAAAAAAAAAAAAATGGATAAAGGAAGTAACCTGATGGGCGGAAAGTGACCACAACCCCAAAAGGACAGTTGAAAACAGAGATAATTAAACAACGAGGAAAAACTGATAGGCGAGTAAGTCAGTGAAGCATTAACACAAACAGGTTAGTTGATTTACCAGAATACCCAGTTCTTCCTTTATCAGAAGTACGAGTACAAGAAAAAAAGGACTCATAACCCTCGGCAATTGCAATATCTGAAGTCAGTTCTTGTCGTCTCAGCTTCGTCTCCTACGTAGGGTTTTCAAGTAACAAGAACGGAAGAAGTCGGTGAAATGGGCTTGAAGAAACATCCATGCAAGAGAGAAAGAGAGAGACCTGAAAGCAGATAATATCGGCGTCGAAGGAATTGAGTAACTTGGAGAGAGAACCGAATTGAGAAATGCGTTGTCTCAGACCATTTACGTTGTATGTTACTATTTTCATCTTCCTTCAGATTTCGAAAACCTTTTTCATCCTTCATGGAATGTCTGTAGAAAATGTTTCACAAAAAACACACTAAAAGCCAGACGCTGCGAAGGAAAAGAAAATAAGAAATAAAAAAAAAATGAAAAAAGGGGACAATAATTCGACGACTCAGGCCCTATATGGGATGAAATTTAGTGGTTGTATCTAACAAACTCAATATTATTATAAAGTAGATCCTACGGTTTCTTGGTAGGACTTTTACTTTTCAAATCTATTCTTTGTTCTTTCTCTATCGATCTTATAATTATAAATTGGGATTAAGAATGCAAATGAGCTGGTACAAACCTATTAAGTTAAGTTTTTCAAGATTTCGATTTTGCTTATTTAAAAATCATTGAACTCAAACTCAAGCTCAAGCTAAGCTTTTTATCGAGCTCAAATCTAGATTTGAGCTCAACTCATTTAGCTAAACGAGTTTTATTTGAAACTTCAACTTAGTTCAATTATAAATCGAGCTTAAGCTGAAGCAAGTTATTTATCAAGTCTAACGAGTTTTTATTATGAAGCCTAAATTAAAAGCTCGAGCTTAACTCGTTTAAACAGTTCATTTTTCATTTTTTTTCAAAATAAAAATAATATATAAGAGTTAATAAATATATGTATATTAAATAAAAATCAATTTTATTGTTTTGATTATATATTAATATAATATAAATATATAACTTATAAATATGCTAACGAACTTGTTGACAAGTCTGTTAACAAGCCTAATCTCGAGCTCGTCCACAAGCCTAAAACAAACTTGTTCATAAGCTGGCTGGAGAGCTTGAATCAAATATTGAGCTTGGCTTATTTAGATAAATAGGCTTTATTTTAGGCTCAAGCTTGATTCATTTACTAATTGAGCTCGAGCTAAACCGAACTCAAGTAACTTACAAGCAATTTAGCTCATTTGTTGTTTGCAACCCTAATTGGGATAAGATTATAATAGTCATATTTTGCATTTACTGTTAGTACATTACTAATGTAAGGCAATCAAAACGAAGTGGCTATTGCCTATTACATTCTACTTTGAGGAATTATAATTTTATCTTCATCTAGTGAAATTCTAAGGTCACATTAATGAAATTATATTATCCAGTTAATTATATAATATTAAAATAAATATGATAAGTGATATATTTAAAGGATAATGTCATAAATGGTATAGAATTTTTACAAAATATGAGATTAGATACCTATATTTTATATTGGTCAATTCAGTATCTAAACTTTGATATTTACCAATTTAATCCAAAAAATTTTGAAAATTGATTAATTTAGTGTCCAAAAGAACTTAACAGAAGTACTATTAGCGTGCATAAAAAAATTTTTTAGATATTAAATTGATCAATTTCAAAATTTAGGTAATAAATTGATTGTTTTCAAAGTTCAAGTATTTAATTACATATTTTATCAAAGTTTACCCTATATTTAAGTATTTTGTAGTCCTATTACAGTTGATTATGGATCTGAATATTAAATATCCAACTAGACTGCTTTGATTAAAAAATGTGATAAGATCATACAATTTTCCTCTATCTTGTTACATTCTATTATTAAATTTCATCATATAATTGGATCCGATACATTTTTTCATGTTTCTTTAATTTATTTTGTTCATTTTTTGATCATGTTAATATGAACAGAGAGGAAATTATCCTTTTTCTATCGTTTATCTTCTATGCAAAACAATGTTGAAAACAATATATTACCAAATTCAAATTCTATTTTATTTATACTAGAAAATTTCAAAATTGTAAGTCGAAAACAAAATGCATTAAAAAGGGAAAAAAGACAATACACCTAATCTTGGGAGGTTGATATAAAGGTAAATCCTTAGAAGTGAAATTAAATAGAGATATGATTGTGCATTACCCCTAAAATGCTCTTAATTTCTTTTTTTCTTTTAACCAAGATAAAAAAGACATTTGACCTTAAAGGGTTTTCTCTTAAAATGAAATCTTAAACCCATTTTCTTTTCTTTTTATTTCTTTCTTTTTTTCTTTCTTTCTTTTTTGCCCTTAAAGAATCCTAAGCAAAAACTCTCATTTTAATCTTTCCTCCCATTCTTCCCTTTTGGTCAAAATCCTAGTTGCCCCTCTCACCCTCTCGTGTGCTTCTCTTACCTATAAGTTTGTGTAAGCAAAACTTTATCTAAGTTCAACTTTCTATTCCTCTCAGTTTCTTTAACCTTATTCTACTTATAAATTAGAAAATCAACATAAAGTTTTCGGTGCTATAAACAATAAGAATCCTAGATTTTGTCAATTGATAAGACAAATATCGGTAATTGAGATATGGTGTTAAAGAAACTTTTAGAAAAAGAATGTTAGTGCAATGTTTCACAATTGCAATTGTGGTCATTGCAAGAATCCCATGTACATTTAAGGTATGGTTCCCTTTCCTATTAAATCAGGTGTATAATTATTTTGTCTAAATTGCTTCACACCCCATAGTGCTTGTACCTCTTGCCTACGGAAATTTTGTTCAAAATCCTCATTCAAGAACTTGTACAGAGAAGGATTTCCTATGGCATGTTGTACCCTTGACTCATTTACAATCCGTTTACTTAACTATAATAGAATAAGGCTATAATGAATTACTATTACGGATGAATGAAATAAAGCTGTAATAAAGTCCAAATACGTATTACGTCATTAATTTTTTTGTAATTTAATTGTTATTACCTTGTTCACTTGAATGTATTTGAATAATGAATAAACTATGAATAAGAAATAAAATGATAAAAAAGAATCCTATTTTAATCAAATTTTCTTTCTAAAAAAAATTTGTTTGCCCAAAAATTTTGAGTGTCATTTGTTAATTTTAGTGGGGATATTCTATGAATAAAAAAAATAGAATCTTTGTTGAATTATAATTCAGAGGTAAAACTAACGAATGGCTTCATTACTGAATAGCTATTATGAGGCTTAAGATATAAGTAAACTCGTTATAGCCATTCGTAGAAAATAAGAATGTAATTAAATAGCAATTACGGTTAAGTGAAGAAGTGGTTAGTCATTATTTAGAGATAGATCCTAAATTAAGATATACTTTATAATAAACATCTAAGTTTGTAAACCTATGAGCAATGCTAAGAATCTATAGGCTAATAAAGTAATTTTCCATATGTTGATAGGGAAATTTGGCCGTGGACTTCTTGATGGTTATCCAAGATTCAAATTCTATTATTAATTCTAGTTTATCGTAATTGTATTTATTAATAATATAGTGTAGCAACTAAGTACGAATATCATTTAGCTCACAACGTCAAGTTCAACTAATTAATTATTTATTGAAGTAATGACAAATCTCAATCCACAATTCCGAACCCAAAATCAAATATTACCTAATCTAATTGCAAAACATTTAGATTTCTATTTCTCACGAGGTTTTATCACGTGATTTCTTAAAAAAAAAAAGGTCAATAAAACTATTAATTTTCTTGAAGTACGCATGCCTATTTTAAATTAATATCTTTCTCAATAATATTAAAAACTAATTTCAAGTTGAATAATTGGAATCTCTTCCTAGTTAAATCCCTTAAAATCATATTAAATTCAATGAATTCTCCATTAGATTTAATCCTAATATTGAAGATTTACTTTGTTGTATCTTTATGATTGTGTGCAACTCCTTCTCATTATGTAGATTTATTCAAATTAGTAATTTCTCAATTAACTAACATGAAATCTATTTAAGAACTAATACTTTGAAAATATTAATTATAGAAAAAAAAACCGTAATTGGATTCAAGAAAACTAATAACTCATCCAAATAAGGCAATCCTAATAACATAATAAATGTAGGGTTCATGAAAATATAGACAAAGAAGCCTATTTGTCCATAGATCTAACAATCGAAGCACAATAATATATAATAGGATTAATGTCATGAATAGTATATGAATTTTGATAAAATATGTAATTAGATACATGAATTTTAAAATTGATCAATTTAGTACCCAAATTTTGAATGTCAATTTAGTATCTAAAAGAACCTTTTGTACATGCCAACGATACCCCCCTTGATTGATGTATCTTACAATCTTCAATGATCCCACAATGTTCTTGACTGGATCTTATCTCTTTCTCTCTCTTGGAAGTTCTTAAATATGACAAAATTCTCCTTCCTTTCAAAGCTAAACTCTATCTATATTTTTGTTAAAATCTAGTTCAACACAAGTATCAATATGGTCATGTTCATAGCTACCTTACAAAATATCTCCTTAAATCTTCTCAACATGACCCTTAACATAATCGTGTTCATAAGTCATGTTTATCATAGCAAATCTCCCATGGTTTAACATCACCGATAGCAAAGGTATGTTACATGTCATATCTATCCTTTAATTTTAACATAACTTCAAACATGGTCATGTTCTAACAATGTTGACTTTTAATTAGGTTTCGATCACAATATAAGGAACCAGTATAACCATGTTTAGGTCGTGTTGACTTCAACTTGCTCTAACACTTGTAAAATTCTTCATAAAATCACACGAAACTTGTTGAATCCTTTCCTAAGCTTGGCTTACTTTAAAGACCTAAAACAACAATATTAACCAATTAAGTACCAATTTCTTAAAATCATATGTCAAAATCACCTAATTAAGTTCAAAATATCCATCTAAACAAGGATCATTTCAAGCTTATCGCTTCCTAAGCCTAATAAAACATGTTTAAGATGAAGGTTAGCCTAAAGATCCATAAGTTGACCTCCTTGGATTTTGAATTGGACCACAATACTGAGTAAACCTTTCAAGTTCTTAGGTTACCAAGATATCTTCAATATGTTTGCCATCATACCACTCAAGACCATTAGATGGACCTTAACCAACTTTATTCTAAGAAACTCGAAATGTAGTTTAGTGGTTTGGCTTCCACTCTACCAATAATCGCTATGGTCCCCCATATTCTCTACAACATAACTCTTCTTACTTTAATTGTTCAAGATAATCTACACAAGGCACCTCTAATAGACATTTGATAACACTTAAACCTACACCATGCTACTATTATATCTCATATTTTTACATACCTTGTTGACCTAACCATTGAAGTGACCGCACTATACAATTTTCCAATACCTATCGACTAGTGTTTATTTTATAGGCTCAACATAGTTTAGGCTTTGATCCAATCAACCTAACAACGCTATAAAACTAGGAAATATAGATATTAATGATCATGTTTTGAAAGTTTTAAAAATTTTATTCTTAGTCCTATTCTATAATTACAAAAGGCAAATCCACCTATCAATACTTTTGTTTAGTCATTAAGAACAAGTATCATTCCTACAAGGATCAACAAGTACTAGTAATTACCCTTATTTTATTGTCTAACTGATAAAAATCAAGTGAAACTAATTAATCATCAACTAATATAATTACAAACATAAATCAAGACCACAATAAAGATAATGAGATTGCAAGAACACTTAGATTGTGAATCCCCGATAGGAATTATCATATAATCTCCCAAAACATAAATTAGTGGAATCATTAATTATCTTGAACTATGGAATTTCTTATTGTGAATCATTATCTCTGTTAAAAATACCAATTTCTAATTCTAAGTTGATTAATTGGAATCTCGTCCTAATTTTCCTTTGTTTGGAGTTTTTTTTCCATTAGTATCTGTATCATACCTGTTTCATATCAGAATCTAGTTTATTTGATCAGTTTATGAGTAAAAATGTCTGTTTTTCATCGGTATCTATTTTTGGCAAATAGTCTATTTGAAAACTACAAAATAATGAAGCCAAGAGAACCAAAAGATGACGAAACAAACATATCCTAAAACCCCTAAAATTGCATAAAGTTTTGTGATTTTCTCTATTAGATTTAACCAAAATATAAAGGATTTACACCATCATACCTATGATCACATGTACCTCTCTCAAATTATGAAGATTTATCCATACAACTAGTTTAAAATTAATGCATAATATGCCGATTCATCCCCCACATTTCTTCCTATTTTTTGGCTTTTTTTTTACTTTGTTTTTGTTTTTTTACTTCTTTTTTTTTTTCTAAATTACAATAATTTCTATGGTTAATCAATCATAGGTTGAATAACCTTACAATCCTAAGTATTAAGCCTTAATTTATTTTGCATTTAATTAAGTTTTATTTTATTGGGTTTTCTTCTTGACCCATATAACAAGCTTTTAGCTGATAATCTCAAGCTCACTACTTAAGTTTACAAATGTTATTCCCTTGAAAGGGTACCCCATAGGTTTAGTTACCCAAGCCAGCGAAGCCCATTGATCAAATTTATAGTGATAAAAAGCCTAATGCCTTTGGATTACCCATACACTTTAAGGGAAGGTGAAATATGAACTTGAGGATAAGGCTCAAGGATACTCATAATTTGGTATTTTTAAGCCATTAGAGTAGAATACCTTTTGTTTCATTTAAGTCTAATTTAATTTTTAATACTCCTAACCTAATTTAATTCAATTTTTTAGGAAATGCACCAAGTAACGAAATTCCTTTGAATATCTAATAAAGATTATAATGCTTTTGACATTTTCAAGGAATGAGCACACTGAAAAGTACGCTTAAAAATACAACCACTTATCTTAATTGGTGATAGTAGTCTAATTCCAAGTATAAAATCAAAGCTTAAATAACAATTAACATTGCCTCATAAGAATCTTATCATTTAATAACAAAGTATTTAAGAGTATAAAGACTTGCATAATATAGATGCAGAAATTTGAAAAAACAAATGCTAAATTGAAGTCAAAATCCTATTAAGCTATTTCTTTTCCTATAATGCATGGCAAAAATATATTTACCCAAGAGTTATAAGTTAGTTTCTATCAGTAGCTGACAGTAAAAACATTTAAAATGTAATGCTTAAGCAAGGTAAATTAATCATAAAAGCTATTAAAGACCTTTGTTTCTCTTCTACCCCCTTCCCTATACTTAAAGATAAACATTTCACTTAATGTCTCAAATAAAATCAATTCGCGAAGGAAATATTTAAAACCAAAAATAAAATTAAAAAAGGAAATAAGGATGGCTCCAGTTTCAATAAGATAATTTTGGTTCAAAAATCAACATCAATATTTAGCAAACATCAAAATTCAACAATTCTCAATATTCTACAAATTAATTCAACATTATATATATTTTGCCAGATTGATAGAAAGTAATTGAGAGTTCTATTAATAGTTGCTTTGTAGACATACAATCATCAAATCAAATAAAAGGTTGGAAGAAAAAAATTAGCTAAATGGTTAGTCTAACAGTGAACTACCCTATCTGATTAGCCCATCATATAGGTAAAACTAAGCTTAAAAAATGAGAAGCTCAATATAGTGCAAACAATTAAAAAAATAACCAATCATCAAGTAGTATGGTTGACCTTCCTCCTCTTCTTCATCTTCTTCCTCTCCTCGTGACTAGAATATCCATGAAAAAGAATACATGCAATCTAAATGATGTAGTAAGAAAGAAGAATTCCATGTTTTATGTTCCAAAACAAGTCCAATTGACACATGTTAAAAGTTATATTAGTTTTTCATATTCAATTCTCAAGTAAGTGCTTAAAGCACTTTGACAATGATCATTTTATTTTTAAAGTTCAACTAATTAGGAAAATACTTAAAACAAATAGGAATTGTTTTGACACGGCCATAGACACAATCATATCTTGTGTGTGTCATGCCAAGTATAGAAAGGATAACTTATCTAAATGGGCACAACTAATGATAAAGTCTATCATTGGTCATGTCATTAGTTGTGTGAGGTTTCAAGGAGTCATGACCATAAACATGGTTGCGTGCATCAACATGTTGAGCAAAATTTTTCTTTTTCTGATAAACATAAGGGCCAACATGGTTGTGTCGCTACCCACATCGAGCCCATAATTGCCTTTCCTCACACTTTGTGTTGGTTTTCCACATAATTTGATCATTCATGCTTGTGCCAATACAATTTAATCGCTAAAGCTTTGCAAGGACACTCGAAAACACATTAATACAATAGAAAACAAGATCAAATGAAAATGAAAGTTAGTAATCATGTTAACCATAGATTGCCTACTATGAAGCGTTTTGTTTAATGTTATAAGTTTGAAGTTTTTAACATATTTGATGGGATACCATGGGAGCATGTCCCATTCCCATAACTCTAAAAGACAGGGGAAACTCCATTATTTTACATAAATGTGGGCTTTTTTATTTTGAAATTTTATTAATTGGTGAACCTACTAAGTTGAGGTTTTAGAAGGCTTTATTTGATAAAAATGTTTTGTTGAGTTTAGTTAGTACTTTTTGATCCTTGCTTGATTTTATTATGGTGAGAGTATGTACATGGTGGATTCGGGGTAGGGTCCATTGGACTTACCTATCCATCATCTAACCTCTCTCATTATTACTTTTGTACTAAAAGGGACTCATCTTGGTCGTTAACTATCAACATGATCCAATGGATGATATTGATGGCCAAGCTATATAAGTACCCCAAGTCCCTTCTTATTCAAATTATAAGAAATTAGATATAAACACTAAGGTGCTATTGAATTTTTATCTTAAGAGATCAAACACTTACTCATCACTACTAGTAGGGCTTGAAGTTTGATAGCTTATTCACCTGCCATAAGTGCATTTGAGACAATTGAGATCACCTACTCTTTCTCCTTATTTTATCTCTCTTTTGATCATTCTTAACGTGTCTTTATGTGTTTGATAAGTCTTTATTTACTCTATCATGTCCATGGGAATTAGGATTAACTTTACTCTGATTTTAAGTAAATTCCCATTAAAGTTGTGATTTTAATGAAAATTGTTGTTTTGGAGCTCCTTGAATCCAAAGAAGTAGAATTTAACTAATCAGATTAGATTTGGAGCAAAAATAAGAAACAAAGTCAAACGAAGAACAAAATCAAGCCTTGTAGGAATCACTATCGAGGCCAAACAAAGGAAAAAAAAACAAGGAAAAATGGTTAGTTGCGCCTCAACTTCGAGCCCTCGACATGACCCTCAACTTTGTTTAAAGAGATCGAGCATCATTTTATAGAAAAGCTTATGTCGAGCCTTGTATTTGACCCTCGACAATTGCCTTTTGAAGATCATTTTCTATCCATTTTTGCCTCGAGCCTTAGCCATACGAGCCTCATTTGCCTTAATTCCACCATCGATAGAGCAATGGACAAAAACGTAAGTGTTCTTAAGCGATTTAAGTATTGAGCCTAAATTTCTTCCTTCTATGAGCACTCAGCCATAGCTCCTATGTGAGCCGCAACAATTAAGTGCACGATTTAGACGCGTGCATGAATAAAGAATTTGCTTTCCGTTATGCAGAATCTGCGACATCAACAATAAAATCTTCATGATTTCCTTGCCCTGAGCCTATAAATAAATGTGCAAAGGCACGCGATAGAATGTACAGTACACATACAATAGAATAGTACTAACGTAGTATAGAGAGAGAATTTTTGGAGCAAAAGAAATTTATTTCTTTTTGATTTGGAGATCTCGTAGTTTTCTGGGTAAAAATCATTTTAACCTATTGTTTGTAATTTCTGCAAGACTTTGTCTCGAATTGTAATGTCCTTCGATTAATCTCATTTTATTTCTTCATATCATGTTCTTAAGTTTTAAATCCATGGAGAAATAATCTCCTATAGCTTTTGGTTTGCAAATCCAAATCCTGATTCACGTGAAATTAAATGCACTTTCAAGTCAATTGACCCAGTATTTGTGACTAGTAGCTTGAATCTGTTTGTGTGAGTCCGATTGTATGGTCCACCTGTTAGACTCATGTTTGATTTCAACTAAATAGATTGAGAGGTCGTTCTTTTAGATAGATCTTCGGCTGCTATGGAGTTATTCATAATTTCCTTGAGAGAGGGGTTGTGAGGCTTTCTGTCTCTTGTTTTTTAAATGCATTAAGTTAAATTTTTTTAAATCAAAGGATTCTTAAGCTTTATGCAGGTCTAGATCGTTGATAACTTGAGAAGAGATTCCGGTGGTCTGGTCTAAACCTAGAACTACTGACTTCGAAAGAAGCTTTAGTTTAGCTCAGTGAATCTGACAGTGCAAATATATCAACAATAACTCTCTCAGAGTTTAGATTTGAAATCACGTGATAAGGAATTGGTAAAGCAAACCCTAGGCTATCGTCTTGCATTTTACAAAGCTATCTTCAATTTTTTCCCTGAAAACGTTTGTGAATATCTATAACCTAACATAACTTCTTTTCTTTTGTCATGTCTTGTCAGCTTCTTTTCTTGACTAGATAATAAATGAAATGTGAGTATACTAATTGCCACTATTCTCTTGGGATTTGTCCTAATTCGTTCTATACTACTTCGGTAGGTGTGCTTGCCATGAATGTTGGAAGTTGCTAAACCGAAGTTGAAAAGAACCAATTAGTTTTATAAATTTTGAGAACTTCAACTAACCTTAACACAATCTTCAAACTTGAAATAGCCATATATTTCCTAAATTATATTTTATAAATGTGTTATTGAAATTATATATGATTTTGAAATGAGATATATGTGCATGAATAATATAATTAGTGCATGTGTTGAATATGTGTCATTTTGTATGTGTGTATGTGCAATGAAATTAATATTATTGTATTATGTATATTAATGTGTGCATAGTGTAATGAATGTGTGTGTCTTTTGTGAATTAATATGTGTATGTTATGCTTAGAATTTGTCAAAACAACTTTTGAATTATCTAAGAAAATTATTGACAGAATTTTACAAAATTTAAGCTTAATTTTTAAGCCCAAATTAAACTCAAATGCATTCCAAATTAAGCCAAATTAATCCTAAGTCAAACATACCCCTAAAGTCAAACTTTGGATAATTATTGACCTCAAATTTGACTAATTAGGGACTCTTTTTGGCAACCCAATTTTCCATACGAATTTCCTTCTTTCTTTTTCCTTCTCTATTCCTATTTTATCAAACCATAAGCCCTAAACCAAAAACCAAAATCAAGCTCTTGGAATCAACAATTTCACCAAGCCAAAGCCTATTCATATAAGTTAAATGCAAGCATAATCTTTTGTTTTATTTCCTATCTTGTGTTTAGAATGTAAAATTTATGGTAGGATGAGTAAATACTAATTGAGTTGATTGATTTATGTATTGATATATGTTAGGTTGTGCTTTGCTATTGTGTGAGCTTAGTTAAGTGTTAGGGAAGTTGTAAGGAGTGTTGATGAGTAGTGAAACTAAATTGAGTAGTTGAAGTGTGGAATTGAAGTATAATTGGTATTTGAATGTTGTAGTTGGGTGTTTGATGATTAGAAGAGTTTGTGTTGTTTGGATGGTGTTTAGAACATATAACAAGTTTTGAGAAGTTTAGAATAAGTTTGAAGAATTTTTGAAAAGAGTTGAAGTTGTAAAGAAAACAGAGGAAGCAAAATATCTTCATATTAGTTTATTTTTTAGCGTACGCCGGCATCTGGTACTTCACTGCTGTTGACGTAGAGGTAGTGTTGAAGGTGATCAGAACCTATTTTTTTAAAGCCGCTTGAAACGCTGCCGACTTTCGTAAGGAAAGTTTGCCAGTGTTTATTTTTCAAAACGTACGCCGACTATTAGGGTTCCAACGCCACCGGCTTAGAGGTGGTATGGAATGCGAATAGAATCAAAATCTTTAACGCCAGGCTTAAAGCTGTTGGTGTATAATCCCACGCTGTCGACATATATGGATACGTTGTCGATGTTGGGGGTATCCAAGGGCGTGGATCAACCTCGTGGAACTCTCGAAAGTTTTTGAAAATTTAGAGTTGTAGTCTACACTGGCTCAACGCCGCTGGCGTAGACTGAAGGCTGTCGGCGTATTTTTGAATGCTACTAGTATTGGCAAGTGTTAAGTTTTAGTGCATTGTGTACCGGTTCAATGCTGCCGGCGTTGAAGGCCGGCATGTCCCCTGCAGTTTTCATTTTCAAAAACTTTCTTCAATATTTCCCAAAGCTTGATATATGATCAATTTAATATTTGTTATATATTGTATGATATATTATGATGTTTAAATGCTCTGTTATTACTTTGTAATAATTTATCTGAATTTCTTTGATTAATTATATTTGAAATTAGTTAATTAGTGCTTAAACTAAGTGGGAAATTCAATATTATCTTGTACAATGATAGATCCTCGCTCGGCCAACCCCATTAGTTTTCGAGCTATTTCAGGTACGCGGTAACTTGCTTGTTTCTTTGCTAGGATAAGCATAATTCAAAATTACTCTAAATTAAGAAATTTAATAATTGATTGCTGAGTATCTTTTATACCGTTGAATTTGGTTCAAAGAGCGGTAACCTTGCTCAGATTGGGGGCATGGTAGTTTTAGGCGCTTAGACCACCCCTGTCATTTTAATATGACTTTCATAAGTGGTTTAGTGGGTAATCAATAGAGAATTTGGTATCGGTATAACATTTCCTTATTCTTGAAAGGATGTAATATAATTTAATTCAATGTTTATGGAACACTTGAATTAAGTGATATTATGGATCAAGTTAAGTAAAGTCAAGAAACGGCTAGAAACCTTAAATAAGATTACTTAATCGTTATGGATAAATTTATCTAGGATGGTATGAGTATCCGAGCTACTTATATCAACCCGCTGAGCATCGTGATGCGTTATTCAGGATCCCCTAGTATTACGGGTTACGCCGGAAGGTGGGGCTGTCTAGTCTATATGAACAGTAGGGACCACTCAGAGAGGCGGACGTGATACTAGATCCATGATGTCCGGAGTTTGAATACTCCCATGATATATGACTAACTAAAGATTGAATAATAAATTATTGGTTGTTACATTTTGCATTTAGCTTAAGCATGTGTGAATCATTTTACATTTGTATTCGTTACTTTTGTACTCGTTACTTTTGTACTGAGCCTTTGGCTCATATTTTAACCATTTCAGGTGATGAATCCGATGAGTTTTACATAGTATGGGGTATGGAACCAATTTCGAGGATTTTCTTGATGATTTGGAGGACTAGAGATGACCGTCGACTTGATGGAATCCGAATTTTGTAATAGACTAGTTATGATAGCCTTGTGGTTATATTTAAGGTACTAGTTGGATTATATGTATAATTTGGTTAAGGCTTATAAGAAGCCTTTGGTTATAATGTATATATATAAAGTACTTAGCCATATATGACTTGAGTTTATTTCTTTTGTGAAATATGTTAATGGTGTAGTATTTTTTGTTAAACGTTTTGAAAAACTATGGTTTCTATTATATTAACTATGTGGAATAGACAAACAATTCCTCAAACACTTCTTTTTAGACAACCTTACATATAATCTTACAGGTTATATGTGGTTGAGGAACTGTTATCACCTATTTAAATTATAGGGGTGATAGCGGGTCCTTACAAAACTAGTGTCAGTTCTTGCAAGCCACATGTAGCGCAATACTCATGTAGAATGCATGTAACTACTTCACTTGAATCCATATATCTACATTTTAATGACTTTACTAGGAAGTGAGGAATTTGATGTAGTTATGATGGCATCTCTAAGAAGAAAGTGAACTGACTTAGATGATAACATAAGTCAAGATGCTAGCAATAATAATTCCAGTGTGATCAATCAAGATATGCCAACAATTGAAGATGCCAACATTAATGTCAATGCTAACACTACTGCCAATGAGCTGGGCATTATTTCAGACAATGCACAGATAATGTGTGCCACATAGGAAAGCAATGCACAAATGATCATGAATAATGCAGGAGAACATTATGGCCTTAAACCAATGTTCGCTTACCTCGTACTACAGATGGCTACCAATGTTGTCGCGCTCGAGAGTGCAGCCTTGTCAAGATCTAAATATGCTATGTAGCAAGTCACCCCTTATTCATCTTAATCAACTATCTCTGCCTCATAGCCAAGTATTTCCCTAACTATTAAAGCAAACACACTTTAGGAAGTAAATGAGCAAACACCACCACTAGTTGTAGCTGAGTAGTAACTAGCATTTAGAGCAGACAATGCAGGGATTCAACTTAGTAGATCCTCATACTCACATGTAACCTCTCATACTACCTTGAGTGAAATCATTTCCTCTCCGCACCTTGATCTTTCTCAAGTATTAATTCCTCTAAATGCGTCGGTCGCACCAATTGCACTAGTTGCATTGGTTGCAATTGATGCACTAATTAAGCCAATTGCACCAAATGTACCATCAGTATCGACACTAAAGGAATATTTTATAACAAAAGAAGGCTTTGATATTTATCTAAAGGAGATTCAAGCTAAGTCCTTTACTGAAGTGTTAGATTTAAAGCTTTCATACCACCATCAAATTGTCATAAAGCCTTACCAAAGGACTATATTAATCTTAAATTCATGCTATTTGATGGCAAGAAAGACGGTGCTAAGGAACACTTCCTAAAATTTATTGAGACATTAGAGGTATATAGATTTGATGATGATATGAATTTGAAGGAATTTTCTAAGTCTCTAACAAAGAAGGCATACACTTGGTATGTTAATCTCCTTCTAAGGTCAGTTAACTCATTCGAGACTATGTGCAAGCTTTTGCTAGAGGAGTTCTTCTCTACTCAAGAGTGAGTAACCATCACCGAAATGGAAAGAATGTGATAAAAGCTAAAGGAAGACCTTATGGATTATGTAGAGCATTTCAAATAAAACTCTTTAGATATTCAAAATGTTTGTGATGAGAATGAATTGATGAAAATCTACATCCAAGGATGTTCACCAAATACATTGTCCACCTCAATAATCTTAATTTGTGCTCCTTCGTTGTTCTTATTGAGAATGCACGAAGGACCAATAAATCTATAGTAAGACAACACGGAGAAGGTAGAAGGATTGGAAAAAGAACAACAATGGTTAGCTCAGTCTAGGGAGAAAGATCCAGAGCCAAGGAGTAATAAGCCTAGGAACTTCGCACCAATATTATTTATATTTTTGGAATTGACTCTTTGGTTAAGTGGTAAAGCTTGAAGAGTCAAGTGCTTATTGAGATGATTAAGGGAGATTTTGTATAGTAAGCTTGGAGTATGGCGCATTAGACCGGCCTATCCATCATCTAACTTCTCTCATCATGGCTCATGCACTAATGAAGACTTATTTTAGCTGTCGACTGTTAACGTGATCCAATTGATGACATTGATGACCAAGTTCCATAAACACCCTAAGTCTCTCCTTGTTTGAATGATAAGAAATTGGATAGAAATGCTGATGTGCTACTGAATTTCTATTTTAAGAGATCAAACACTTGCTCATCAGTACTAATGAGGTTTGTTGCTTGATAGCTCATTCACTTGTTATAAGTGCATTTGAGACAATTGGCATTGCCTACTCCTCCTTTTTCCATCTCTCTCTTGATCACTATCGACATGTTATTGTGTGTCATTCCTTACAAATAGCGCGATACTCATGTAGCATACACATGACTACTTTACTCGAATTTACACATCAACAATAATCTATTAGAAATTATATTTTAATTACCATTTACCCTATTCTTTTTTTTTCTTTCGTGTGTGATCTTTATAGGTATGTTGCTTTGACTAATCTGTTAATGTTTTATTAAAAGGCATATCCTATATTCGAGCATGGAAAGAAACAAAACTCCATGATGGTCTTACTAGATGATGATGATGATGATTATCTCAAATATCATTAAATGCTTTTCAGGTTTACTAAACATGATTTTCACCGGAGTCATTCAAGATTGTGATGTGGCGAATTTTTTCCCAGTTTTCTTTTAATCTAAATTCTGAGCAAGAAAAGCGGTAATTTTTTTAAACCATAAACGGAATAAAATTATAGAATATATGAATTGGTGCCTTTATCTGTAATTAAAATTTTCCACATTACAACCGACGCTATAATAACTTCATATCTAATGTTTCCCGTACTATAACCGGAAAAAATATTTCATTTCTCAACAAAATAAAACAAAGTTCTGTTGAAGGAAGCCTATTATGTAACGCAACTTATAGCTAATTTTACCCATGATATAGTATTAAATTGATTATAAAAAGATAAATATAAAAAGAATATTAAATGTTAGATTTGAGCTATTTAATAATCATACAAGACTCATTCGGTTAAAAAAATACATCAAATCGTATAATTTTCCTTAAAGGTAAATACCAATCATATTCATATACTAACAAGTGTGTATATTTATATATATGCACAAACATCTATTAATACTAAGGAAATTAAAATCATTTTGTCTACTCACTTTTTTATATATACACTTTAATTTTCGCATACAATTATAGTAGCCTGTCTAACTCATCGTCCATTGTGTTGTTTCATGTGAAATATAAGGGCTAACCATGCCTTATTTAATACAAAGTCTATCAAATTAAATACACATCCAAGTAAATAATAATTATCAGAATTAATAATACATTTTTTTCATTATTTCTATTATTAATTAAATAAAAATTATTTTACTATATACATAAACACATATAAATAATAAACAATTGTTTGAAAAACGAATTTGTACAGTTGCTATTTTCATGCCAATGGGAAGGAAGGAAATTTCTTGCACCATAAGTTGATCAGCATATGTCATTGTAATAAGGATACATTTAGGAAGAAAGTCATTAATAAAACCTAATGGATACTTGGCGGACAAGAATGGTCCTCCTTCCTGATGCAATTTCTAGTCAGCAGCATGTGGATTTTTTTCCGCCGCAAAAAGGACAAGTCCTACGGTCTTTTTAAATCCCATAAATTGAGGCCTTCGCTACGACACAATCTCCCACTTTCGAAGTGCTCCATTCTCTAAAAACCATGGACTTCAAAATCTGTCCTAGGTATCATCACTTGTTGCTGGAGCAACCACAACCAAATCCTAACGTCGATAATGTCCCCCAGGCAAGGCTTTTAATCATCGGCATCACCGCGGCGGCTGGTGTCTTGGTCACCATCTGTCTCTGCTTGATTTATCTATCCAAATGCCTTCCTCTTCGTGATGATGATTCCGGTAACCCTAGTTTACCTAATACTTGTTCCTCGCATTCCTCGTCAGATTCCAATAACATCCCTACATTCACTATTGTTGTATACAGCACACCAATACCGCCGCCGCCGCCTTTTTCACCGTCGTCTTCACTGCCGCCATCTTCATCGCCTTCTGGTATTGAAGCCTCGTTTGAACAGACAACCTGCTCCATATGTTTGGATGAGTTCAAAGATGGCGAAAAGCTAAGTGTCCTGCCAAAGTGCAAGCATAGCTTCCATCAGGAGTGTATAGAGGGATGGATTCCAGCCAAGTCGTTTCTGTGCCCCGTTTGTCGGGACAAAGTGATGGGGAAGAAAGTTGAATCTTCAAGACCGGAGTGCAATCAAGAGGTTGTGGGTTTATCACTGCCTCATATGACTGGCTTTGGCCAAACACTTAGCCAGCTATAGTTTGATCTTTGTTTTTTTAATGATGTTGGGGCTATGAGTGAATCAATTTTGCAGCTTTTTAGGTTTTAGGTTAGGAAAATTAGTTTAGGTTCAAATCTTGCTTTTATATATTCAATTCTTTTTATCAAAAATAAAAAATAAAAAGAATACTGATTTGTCCTGTAGATTTGAAATTGTTAAAGACCTTTCTTTGAGTTTGGATGAAATTTTAATTTGTGAAAACGCTGAGATTCTTCTAAACCTCTTAGGCCTGAAGGTGCGATGTAAATCAAAGAGAGAGGAGGCATCAAGTAAAAGGTGAAATCCGATATTAACAACTTGAAAGGAAAAATAAATAGATAAATAAAATAAAATAAGAAACAAAAAGTTCTACTAAGAAAATAAGATAATATAGATTTCATATATTCTAACTGGAAAAATACTCTAAAATTCTATATTATTTAAAATAAAGCTACTATTTTGGTATCTTAATTATATATCTCGGGCTTACCTGACTAATTAAATGAAATATAATCTATATTTCCTTTTTGCAAAAAAAAAAAAAAAAAAAAACGTAAATATACATGTAGGTATTACATGTTAGTAGTTGTTTATTCTTAAATAAATAAAATATAATAAAAAACACGTACAATTGACAATGTATGTTTTATATAACAATATCGTTGTCGACTCGTTAAGATACCTTAGGATAGGGAAAAAGCATGCATCATATGTTTATTTCAATAATAAATAAAGAAAGAAATTGTTTTTTTTTTTCAAGAAAAATAAAGATATTGTTGTTAACATAAGTACAAAAAGTATCAGGACGAATAAACATTAAAAGGATTTATTCTAATTCTCGTTGACATTAAATTATGGTAATAAAATTCCTAAAACCATTAAGATTTTGCTTTCTCAAATTTAATTAAAAAGAAAAAAGAAAAATACAACACATATAAGCTTGATTTAAGACATTGAAATGCTCCACGCTTTCTTTATATTTTTATCAAGCTCCATTCTACAGAAATACGAGCATGAAAAGATAGGAAAAGGCCAAAAACCTTAATCTAATGGCATTTTTCCTAGTCTATCAAGTGAAAGGGACCGTATTCGAATATGCTTCCTATTGTAAAGGGTAAAAGCAAAAAAAAAAAAAAAGAAGAAGTAAAAATATAAAAAAAGAATTTGTTGCAAAGCATCAACTCTTATGGTCAGTTAACTTCACTAAATAGAATAAGAGGGGAATATAATTCCAATTCAATGGGAATGTAATAGAGTTGTAATGATTATTACAATGTTCACTTGGTGTTAAAAGTAAAACATGTAATTATTAGAATAAAAGATAAAATATCTATAATGCTCAATGTATTTATTATAGAAAAATGATAATTGTATAGGTGTTATTTTCAAGACAAATATATTTATAAAAAAGTTAAAAAATAGAGCATTGAATGGCAATTCATGGGTTGGGGACATGAATTGCTATTCATCATTTTATATAATAGCAACTCATTATGAATTGTTATTCATTTGAAGTGAACACTGTAATATCAGCTTTACGTCAAATGAGAAAGGAATAAATAGCTATTCATATCAAGTGAACACACCGTTAATGGGTTTTATATTTATAGTGTGAACATAAAATACTTTGAATAAAAACCTAGTAAAGAAACTGCATATTAAATAGCTCACTGCAAATCACAAAATTCCAATGACATAATGCTTATGCAATTTAGTGGAGATATTTTGTGTAAGATCCTTACACTTTCAATTATAACAAAAATCTGTTGAATCAAAACAAACTGAAGAGAATTTTTAGAACATAACTTTTCAAGATAAAGAGAGAAAACGATTCTATAAGGACCCGAAACTTCACCTATTCAGTCATTGTCTACTTTGGTGAGATGCCGTTTAGTTTTGTTTTTAGTATCAGCTACTTCTCAGAAGATTACCAATTCTTAGAGTGCTCCCCACCAAGCTCACTTAACGACAAAGTTTTGATAAACCCTAAACCATTATACTAGAAGGCTCGATGGTTAGAGTTCAACCACCTTACATTTAAAAGTATCAGATACTCCCCCATTGTCAAAACTAACGTTCTCATCGAGCTTGGATAAACTAGAGATGCTCCATACGGATTCAAGAGGTACCGCCACTTTAAGGCACTTTACCCCATATAGTAATTAGCTCCCCTACTTTCGGCTGGTGAATTTCTCTTATGCCACTTATAACTATTTGAAACTCCACCCACTAAGAAGGTCACCCATCCTACCGAACATTCTTAACTTTAGAATTTCAATGAACTGTAAGCCATTACACCAAAATGCGTCTTGATGATTATAGTTCTACCACTTTATTTTAGAGAGGTATCAAAGATTCCTTACTCTAACTTTTAAAAAATATTCATTATTTCCTTGAAGTTAGAGGGAAAAAGAAAGAAAGAATTATGTAATAGATATCCATGTATAATTAAAATTTTACTTAATAAAGTTATCCTCCATATGAATGGTTGTCAATCAATTAATTACAAATAAAACAAAAAGGTTTATGTTTTTACTAAGAATATTATGTGTTCATAGACATAGAAGCAAAATTTTGTTGATGGGACCATACCAATAGTATCTCAATGATAGATCTATATGTGTATATATAAAGGAAAAGAAAAAAGATACCGGTGGATAACAATAGATCTATATACCAATAAAAAGAATAATTTATGGATAAAAAAGATCTAACTAATAGCATCTCAATAATGTCATTAGTAAAGACTTGGGTTTCAACTTCTTCCTTGGCCTTCATCTTTACTTAGAAAAAAAAAAAACTCAACCAACTCGAAAATTCTTAGAGGGGACATCTTTAGAGAGCTAATCACAACACCATAACAAAATAAGACATGTGTAAACTTATCCTTGAAGGTAATATTCATAGATCAATAGAGGTTAAAACAATGCATCACAAATTATATGGATTGGTACTCTATAAGCTTGCTTTTCCATTAACAAAATAAGATTCAATTTTAAAGATAATTAATGGCAACAAATTAGATGTAAACTATTATTAATTTCCATATTTATGGCATTGTAACAAATTCGGTAACATAGATAGGATGATTCACTTGAAAATAGTCATGTAATAATTTTCAGAATTGCCTAATAGCGTGACCCTGAATTTGTTGGGGGAAAAACAAAACATAGAAACACTATAAAATATTGAGCACTTACAACCTTTAAATATTTGTGATGCAATGTAGAACTATTACCCTTTTGTTTATGCCTCTTAACATAGCCGAATAAAGATGATTGTGCTCTTCTATCCATAATCGAATAAAGATGATTGTCCTCTTCTATCAATTTGCATTACCATTTGAGTCTTCCTCACCAATGACACAAACACCTTAACGAGCTTTTTAGTGTGTGTATTAAGTAATTTGAAAGCAATGATGGTTGGATATATTTTGAAATTCTCTCCAATGATTTACAATCCAAGGATCGGGTTCTTGTAATTAATTAGATTAAGACTCACTATAATTGTATTTAACATAATAAGAAAGGTATTAAACTTATATGGTATAAAAATTGAGAAATTGAAAAAAAGAAAAAGTTTTAATTAGCTAAATCAATAGAAAATATAAGTTACCATTAAAGCTTAGGTCAAGATCAACATTCAATCTATATACCATTTGAATGCTCAATTTATGGCATCAAACTACCATTTGGTATCATTATCTTTAGAACACTTCCATGGCTGCAACACACGTTGCAATGAATTATGTTAGCTTTTCTAGTAAAAGAAAAGACCCATTATCCCACCGTGATATATGAAACTTATTTACAAACATGAAGCTCTCATTAATTTTTCCTTCTTAACTATTAAAAAGATGTTGCCCTCATTAATTAAATTTAAATTTCACTGTTATTTATTAAAGTCTAATTAAAATTTAAACCAAATTATAAATTCCTATAACATATTTATTTATCTAAACCTAAACCAACTCTACCTTACTATTGGTCCTAAGGATGAGCAGGTAATCTTGTCGCATCGGATATCTACCCAGACCCTACTCGATTGGGTAGGGTCCTGGTGGGTATCAAAGGCTACAAGGTAGGGTATGGGTAGAATTTTTTGGACCCTATATTTG
The DNA here is from genome assembly GCA_024138025.1 of Combretum micranthum. Taxonomy (NCBI): domain Eukaryota; kingdom Viridiplantae; phylum Streptophyta; class Magnoliopsida; order Myrtales; family Combretaceae; genus Combretum; species Combretum micranthum. Next base: position 45,926 of record JAMXBD010004294.1, on the reverse strand, counting down.
TAGGGTAGGGTAGGGTATAGGTATGAGTTTCAATACCCTGTACCCACCTTGTACCCTGCATTTTAAGTACAGGGCATAGGGTACCCTATACCCACTCAATATAAATTTAAAAAAAAAAAAAACTAATAATAACATTTTTCTAGTTAAATAATAATAATATACTTTACATGTGGCCCAGCCTAACAAAACCCTAAACCTATTATCATTTTTACGCCAATCTCTATGACTCTGTCTCAGCCACCCATACTCTTTTCTCACGCCACTCTCTGTCTCACCTTTCTTACACCACTCATTTGCTCATCACTCCTCACTCCTCCATGAAAAGATATGTTCATTTTGTATATTTTGTTGCCGTTTTCATTTTTAATTTATTTTTTCAATCTACAATGGAATATCTTACCAACAGAAATTTTGCAGTGATTTAAATTTTAGAGCAAGCATTTCCTCCCTCTCTCTCTCTCTCTCTGTTTTAACATATGGAGTATTCTGCATTATGCATATTTTGTTGGGATCAATGAATGATTTGACATGGTTGAACGTGTTTCTGCAAAATGGTTGTTGTGCAATGAGTATATACTTTATTAAATAACATGATATGAAGCTAGCTTCTTAGGTTATGTGTTATTCATTTAAATTTTAGTTTTTTTTTTAAATTTTTATCTTTATTATTTTATGTGAAAACATTCTTGGAGTGAAATAAAAAAATGGATGTCATGTGTCGTAAGATTTAAGAGAAGTCCATAGGCCGGTCTTTGGTAGAAAACTCTCGGAGTGGTGAAGGATTGGCTATTGATTGCCTTCTCTTGGTCTGTGATTAATGATATACTTACAACTTTGGGTCTGTGTTTGACATAATTTTCTTTGGGTATGTACTCTTAAGGACTTTAACCTCGTTTATATAAATGATCTAATTAATGGCTTCAATTAACATGCCACACATAAGATATATTTCTAAACTCCTTTTCCATTTTTATGAACTATAAATGTAAAGCATGTACATTTGAGCTAATGACTAATTTATCTTGCTATATTTTGATTTTTCTAGAGCAAAAATGGAAAGTAAAGGGGAGGAGAATAATACTCTAGGTTCAAGTAAAACGCTTGCATTATCAGCTAGTGACTCTGTCCCAGATATGTCCTAAGAAAAACAAAGGTTCACCTGCTTGGGCTCATTTTACTAAGATTACTGTTACACATGACCATAAGTAGAAGAATATTAAGACAAAGTGCAATTATTGTGGAATTAAGATACTATATGATTCTGGTTAGGGTACATCTTCTATGTTGAAGCATTTGAGATCCTGTTCTAGATTTTCCCAAAATATGGATAAAAATCAAACGATTCTTACTTCATTCAAAAAAGTAAGGGAAGATGTAACTAATAGTGACAATGGTTGTCTTATCTCAAGGAAGTTTGACCAAGATCATTGTAGATGTATGCTTGCTCGAATGGTCATTATTGATGAGCATTCATTCTCTACTATAGAGCGTGAAGGTTTTAGGGATTTTGTTAGTGCAGTACAACCAATGTTAAAGCATGTATCACGTTTTACCATAGCTAAGGATTGCATGAAGCTTTATGTTCAAGAAAAGTCCCAATTGATGGAAAGATTTAAATATGTAAAATCTAGGATTGCTTTTACAACTGATATTTGGACTTCCATTCAAAACCTTAGCTATTTATGTCTCACTGCACATTTTGTTGATGATTCTTGAGCATTGCATAAAAAGATCATTAATTTTGTTGTCATGCCTAATCATAAGGGAAAGGATATTGGCAAGATGGTAGAGAAATGCATACATGAATGGGGCTTAGAAGATAGAATTTCTACTATTACTGTTGATAATGCATATTCAAATGACACCGCTTTGAAATACTTGAAAGAGAAATATAAATGTGATAGTTTGCTTATATTGAATGGAGAATTCTTTCAAATGAGATGTGGTGCCCATATTTTAAACTTGATTGTAAAGGATGGGTTAAAAGAAATTCAAGACTCCATAGATCGAATTAGAAGTGCTATAAGATATGTGAGAATTTCACCTTCTAGAGCTCAACAATTCCAAGCATGTATTAAGCATGAAAGAATCACTTATAAGGGTTCTGTATGTTTAGACATTTCTACTAGATGGAACTCCGCATATCTTATGTTAGAAGCTACCCTTAAGTTCAAGAAAGCCTTTTAAAGATTGGAAAATGAGGACCCATCATATACAATTGAGCTTAGTAATGATGTCCCCTTGTGTGATGATTGGGAAAACGCTAGTGTTTTATCTAGATTTTTGAGAAAATTCTATGAGACAACAGAAAGGATATCAGGATCATTGTATGTTACATCTAACTCTTACTTTTATGAAGTTGTTGGCATTTTGACATCTTTAAATGAGTGGGAGAATGATCTAGATCCTTCTCTTCAATCAATGACAAGAAAAATGAGAGAAAATTCATTCAAATATTATGGAAATGTTGAGAAAACAAATTTGATGGTGTTGGTTACTGTTATGTTAGATCCAAGGTATAAATTGAAGTTTGTGAAATATTACTATAAAGAAATTTATGGTAATGATGATGCGAAGGTAGAAATAATGCTTAACAACATGAAGAATGTGATTGGTAGATTGTTTGAGTTTTATGATCGTGCTCTTGAGTATAAGATAGACCAAAGTTCTCAGACCTCACTTGACATGGAGATAGAGGATCAAATTATTGGTGATGATGATATTCATGTTTTAGATGAACTGCATAGAAAAATCAAAGAAGGTTTTGAAAAGTTTAGGAAGCCAAAGAAAATGACATTTACAAATCTGAGTTGGATCAATATTTAGAGAAACCACGTGAAAAGAATGATGATGACTTTGATATTTTAGCTTGGTGGAAAGCTAACAGTTCAAGATTTAGAGTTCTTTCTCGAATGGCAAGGGACATTTTGCCTATTAATGTATTAACTATTGCATCAGAGTCTGCATTTAGCACTTCATGTCAAGTTCTTGACCAATTTTGTAGCTCTTTGAACCAAGAGTTATTGAATGCTTGATTTGTGCGCAAGACTGGTTGAGAAACAATCCAAAGCCAATTTATGTGGAAGAATATTTAGAAAATGCTGAAAGATACGAGATGGGTAATTTTTTGTATTAATATTTATTTCTTTTTTTCCTCTTGTATAAGTTATTCAACTTTATAACATTATTCTGTATTCCATATTACTAACTCTTTATTTAATTGTATTTTTTTTAATTTGTAGAGACAAGTTCGATTGATGAAGAAATTTTTGATGTTGACTAAAGTATAAGACAAAATGTATATTCACCTGATGAAGTGGCTATGCTTGTGGTAGCATTTCTTAATATGTACCACGATTAGTTTTTGATTATCCTTTGTAATGTCTACTTAGATTTTAATTCTTGTTATTTACGTGCTTAGTAGACATGTTCAAAGGCAACATAGACGTTGTGCATCACATCAACTTTCTCCTTCATGCTATAAATTTTCTTTCATTTCAGTTTACAACAAGCTGCCTCACAAGCTATGCTTTCTAGAAGTTGAAGGAGTTTTAGAGATGATTCTCAAGCTGTTTTTGTGTTCTTGTTGAAGCTACTAGATTTCATAACTTTGTTATGCTGGATTTATATTTATATTGATAAGATTTTTGGTGTCGTTTTTTGGTTTTTTCTACTACGAAATTGTCAATTTACTTGTATTCAAAATTTTATTTTAAAAATCAGCTTTGATGTGTGTGTTTAAATTCTAAATTAAACAAATATTATTTATTTTCTTGCTATAGGTATACCATAACTGATGTCGTGTAAAGTATAAATTCAAACAGATTCATGAAAAAAATTATCGGCTCATGAAATATTTTACAGGTTCTATAGGATACCCTGTACCCTGTGGGTATTACAGAGTATGGGTACAGGATGGGTAGATAATGCTACAGGGTAGGCTCCAGGTAGCAAATCTACTACCCTGTACCATACAGGCTAGGGTAGGTTATGGGTAGTATCTCGTAACTTACCCACTCTGTACCCGCTCATCCCTAATTGGTTCTGATTAAGTAATTAAAAGGGAGGGGTAGAATCAATTGCAAATTGAAAATTTTTAAGGTTTACACTTGTTGCTAAAAATCCCCTTCAAGTTTACTTACTATAAGGATATAATAACACTACTTAAACAAATATAAATACCTTGATTGTAACTCCTGGATATATATTGATCTTCAATAGCTAAAGTTGTTTCATAAATCTTGTGATATTCCCTTTTCAAAATTCGGACTTAAATCTTACTTGCAAAATATTTGGCTGGAGGAAAGATTTATCCTTATCTGCTTCCATAATTTAAGCTCCCACTTTATCCATAATCTTTAACCATACCTATTGATAAACACGTTCTGATCTGGAAGAAATCAAAACTATTGTTTCATTATTTTCTTGAATGGAACACATTAGATATATTAACCAAATACACCTAATAAGTGGAGTAGGGTCTTCGTTATTAAAAGAAAAATCTTCATATAAGAGGAGTTCACAAATTCAGTCTTGCAACTTGTTTTGTAAGTCTAAAGATTCCGATGCGAGTTCTAACAATAATTAATTTAGTTTGATAATATCTTAGCCTTTTTGTTCTGATAAAAACCAACTAATAGAACTAGAAATATAAAACATTGAAACTTTTGTGAAAATAAAGTAAATTCTTCCAAGTATTAAATACTTGCAACTCAATTTATTGATGAAGAAGAGCGTTGCTTAGCACAAGAATCCATGCTAAGCAACCTACAAATAAAGGTGCTTTTAATGACGTTTAGGATTGTCATGGAAAATAAGGGGAAGAAATTGAATAAGCATATTTACAAAATATTAAATGAAATATAGATTTTACTTGAAAAATAGATGATAATGAATAACATAAGATAAAATAAACGGGAAAATTGCAAAAAACATCCCCTAAACTTTAAGGGTAGTGTGAATTGAAATCACACCTCCTCTCCCCAACTTTGAAAGTGTGGTTTTTAACCTTTTAAACTTTCATTTATATGCATGGTTAAGGACACGTCATATTTTTCGTTAAAACAAACGAAAAAGGGTATGGATTCACCCTTTCAAAATTTTCATCTATGTTTGCACTTACTCCTTAAACTTTCATCCATATTTACCCCCCTCCCCCACCAAAAAAACTCAATTGTTGTTAAAATGCTAATTTTTGAAAGTCTAAGGGGAAAAATCACTTTGAAAGTTCGAAGGATGATTCTACACTACCCTTTAAAGAAGAGGCTGTTTCCTACAGACGATGCCACATATTGCACGAGCTGATTTCACTATTAGATGTTAGCTCCCTACAAACATAGAAAGATAGTCAAAGGTACATTGGGGAGGAGGTGCCTAGCATGGCCACTGTCACGCCCCAAAGGGTACCCTAAACGTAACAGTCCACCACACTCAATATTAAAACTTAAGTATGACAATCTTAGCCACTCCCAAAAGCTTTTATATTAAGTGTAAGGCGTGCTCTCACAAATTTAGAGGACCATACATGGAATTATGAAGCTTAAGAAGATATAATAACATATTAAAAAAAGAGGATTCATAATATTCAATTTACTTATAACAATGATCTTTACAAACTTAGGGACATTTCCCTTATTCACTAATCTATTGTAAGAATATTTATACATCATTTCTAATACTAAACTTCATCTAAAATTTCCTTATCTAAAAAGAAATTACCTGACTGCAAGGTCCTCATGGCCTCAACCACATATAAGGAAACTACAAAAAATATCTATGGGAGTATAAGCTGACAAGCTTAGTGAGAACTATTTCCATAAATAACTTCTTGTAGCAAAAATTTCAAACAAGTTGTTTAATCAAACAAATGAAATGCTACATACACGTGGGCAAACAAGGCATATAGTTTTCCGTGAACTATATGTTGAATGGATTTGTGCCCTCCATTCAGGGTTTGTTGATACATAACCTTAAAACAAGTAGTTTTAGTTAAAAAGATTTATTCTTTCGACCAATGTCGCCAAGCATGTCAAGCCTACTTGAATCGAGCCTTGCTTTTAGATCTTTCGCTAAGCATTTCCTTAACGCCGTTAAGCTATCGCTTTCGGACACTCTGCCAAGTGTTGCTTTCGACATGAGCTTACTATCCTTCTCATCCAAGGATAATAACCCAAATGCAATGTGATTCGCTTCATGGTATACATGAATCCATTTAATTATGACATCATAACATTATTATTATCAAATTTAAGGCGATCAAAGAATTTCATACAAAGCAAGTGTTATACTAAAACAAAACATTTAAATCAATTCCGGCCTCGTTATTCTTAGGATTCCTTCAAAGAATTATTTTACATACATATCCATTTATCTTTTCCTAGCTCTAATGCAACTAAATTACAAACACAACAAGTATAGCATTTAAAGGAAATAAACTCATGATGCCATGTCGACTATTCTTCTATATGGATGAGCCGTTCACACACTCCACTCAATCGAAATAATCTTCGAGATATAGGTATCCTTCCTTGAAGTCACCTAGCCAAAGAAAATCCCCAAAATGAGTATTTCTTGATGATTTTCTTGAATTTTGACAAGACATTGTCAAAAGAACGTTAAAGTTCGTATAAAGAAAGGTTCTAACTTAAAATTGCCATAACTTGGTCATTTAACTCGGAATCGCACATATAATATACCGATTTCTACCTACTCGAAAAGATCTATTCATTTCTAAAACTATTTTTATCAAACTAAACCATTTAGGCCTTGAAACAGTGGCGATAAAATTCACCACAGATTTTCCAACTCAAAAACAACTTTGGTCCAATCAACCAAAAATTCATTTGATAAATACTTAGTTGTCCATATAGTTGAAAAATTCTCTTTTTATAGTTACTTAGCTCATATTTATTCATGCTCAAGTGTTTATTGTCCAATCATGTTTCTTGAGTTAAGAAATATTAATTAGAAGTTTAGAAAACTATAGTTTACAAGAAATTCATTTTGTGATTGGTTTTCGAAATGGATACTTTGATTCCTTTTTTTTTTTTGTTTTTCAAGAATTACTTTATTTTGACTTATTACTTTTCTAGATGATTTTTGAAAAACAATTTTTCTTCTTTTCAAAATTCTTGTGTTGGTTCTATGTATGTTTTACACGATCCTTCTTTGACTATTTATTTGAAAAGATCTAAACTTGAAAATCCTCACTTCTTGCTTCCTAAGGTTTTTGCTATGTTATGTTTTTATAGAAATCATTTTGTATCAAAAATCATTTTCTTTTGAAAAACAAAGTGGGATAATAAATGATTTAAAAAGTTTTTCATAACAAAAGTAGTTTCTAAAATTGTAGTGGGTTCTTTTGTAACTTGAAAAGAATGACTTTATTTTTATTAAATCATAGATTTTATACTTCACATAAACATATCTTTAAGTGGTAAAATCTCCTTTTGTTAATTATTTTTAGGATTTGAAATTTTGGACAACAATCTAAATGAACATGATTTATGAGAAATAATAAAAATAACATAAATAATAAAGTCAAGTATTGGGAGTCTTAACTTTTTCAAGGCTCCCGGGACTAAGAAGTAGACTAGTCCCAAAATAAAAATAAAATGAAAGAAAGAAAACAGAAAAAGAAAAAAAATTTGTTTTGACTTGATGAGGACAAGTCTAAGACTAGAGATTAGTCTTAAAATAATAAGGAATGAATAAATAAATTGCATTGCATAAAATAAATAAATTGCAAGTGAGCTTATATGTTCTAAAGAATATGTATATACATATATATATATATAGATAATAATACTTAGATATAGTAACAATAATATGAACAAAAATAATAACATAAACATAAATAGATTTTCATGAACAAGAACAATATATGAACATAATATAGCTTCCATAACATTTAGTCTTTGGAAACTCACACTATGGTTATGTAAAGTTACATGACATGAGAAGAAAAAAAACAATAGGAAATGGTTACCTAAAGAAGACTTTGGTAGTATTATGTGGTTTTAGTTTTTGTTGTAGCTAGAAGTTGTTTTGGAATTATTTTGAGAGAGTTTTTGGAGGATATTTGGAGAGAGTTTTGAGAGGAGAATTTGAGAGAGTTTTTGTAGAGAATTTATGGGTAGTAAATGTGTGAAAGAAGTGAAAGAGGAGAGGGTATTTATGGGAAAATGTGGAGTGATTTTTGTATGATTAAATTAAATAAAAATTGAAACAAATTAAGGAGAGAGGGGGAGTGGCATGCACTAGCCACCATGGAGAGGAGAGAGGGAGGATTTAATTTTTGTATTTTTGTTGATTAAATAAAATAAGTAAGGTAGATGTGAAATAAAGTTATGGGAAAGGTAAAAAGTAAATGTTATAGGTTATGATGTGTGTAAGAGTAGGTGTAAGAAAAAGAAAAGATAAAAAAATAGTGTAGAATAGTGTAATGTAAAGTAGATATGATTAATAAAGTACCGATAGTAAGAAAATACACGTATAATTACAATATCTGTTATTTTTACTTACCGAAAAATTATAAAACTGATATTTTTGAAAACTTTATATTTTTATGAGTCTAACGGTATATTCGGAATATCTTTACTATTCCGGGCTCCATGACACGTTTTTCAAGAACTGTGTCTAATCGGGTACGAAACGAGTTGCGGTTTTACTAATCGGATCTTTTTACGCTTCCTTGGGTAATTACGCACTATTCTATATTTTAAACTCCTATTTACTCTTACTGAGTTGCTTATTCGGGATTGCCGGACTTAAGCTATTACGTATAACTAGGGTTTTGTTGACCTTTAGAGTTCAGGTTGACTTCCGGTTTAGTGTTTTAGGCTAAACCGATTGTAAAAATTTGGGGGTTTACAGCCACTCTAATGTCTTAGTCAGTCCGTAGGTTTTTCTCTAAGAAATCTGTTAAAGGAGGATTCACTTAAGCCAAAAAGTCCCTCTCCTTAACCCTAAAGGGAAAGATCATTTATAGTTCATAGTCATACCAGAATGGGGTCCATTAAATATTTTCGATTAGGGACATCACTCCATTTTATGATTTTGAAAATGTAGTTCCATACTTATTATATTTTATTCCATCCACCAAATTTGTCATACTTATACTAGTATCATTAAAGTAAAAAGCATAGGTAAGTTTTATTGAATGTATCTGAACTTTTTTATCTATAACAAAATAATACCTAAAAAAAAATTTCTACACAACAATACCCGAGCTTTTTAAAAGTTTCATGCACAATATCATTGGCTAAAATTCAATGATTTCTCAGTCAATTCACTGACCTGGAACTGGAACTTGATTAAAACAATGATTTATCTTTCCTAATCAGTATTTTTATTTTTTTTTCTTTTTTCCTTTCAATTTCCTCTCTCTCTTTCTTTCTCCCCAAAGTTTCTTTTTCTTCTTCTTCTTCTCCTCTCTCTCTCTCTCCCCCCTTTTCTTTTTTCTACCCTCATTAAATAGAGGAAATAAATCCCCAAATTAATAATCCACCTTTTTGAATAAGCTCTCTCTCTCTCTCTCTCTCTATATATATATATAATATAAAACTCCATGAACGTCCTTACTTTCTCTCTTGAAAAAGTTTTCAATTTAAGTATATTCAAAAGAAACTTGTTTCATATTTCACTTTTTAGACTTCGATAACGTAGGAAAGTTACGACCTTTCTTTTCATATGGTATGAAAGCTTGGATTGAAGAGCTTCAACTCAACTCATTCATGAACCATCATCACACCTCCTAACATGAATATGACCATGACTACCGCTATCAAAGATTCACTATGCACAAAGACTTGCACTGGAGAAGAAGACAAAAATTTCCTAATTTTTAGAATTAATTAAAATCCAAATGCAAAAGAAAAAAAAAAAACCAAATCAAAACTATAAATCCCCACATTTGAAAAACTATCTTGTTTGGTTCAAGAAGAAGGAAGAGGAGGAAAGAGCGAGATGTAGAGAGGGGGAGGGGAGAGAGTAAAGTAAATATAGAAAAAAAAAAGAAAATGCAATTTTTATAATGGGTTTCTAGATTTTGGATTCTTTTTTTTATGGTTGAAGAAGAAAAAGAAGAGGAGGAGGAAGAGGAAGAAGACAAATGTAACGCCCTAACCTGTTGGCATTACAACCCGCCACGTGTCCTCTCTTAATAGGATACGCTAAGGCTTTAATTTCCACAATAACATGAATAACACCTGTATAACTCACAAGGTATAAAAGAAGACATGTGGTCCTCATAAATAAACCATCTGATAAGAATATAATCTCCATAATCAGAAAACTAGACATCGTTGACATAACTGCAGGTTAACAAGTCGAACCATACCCTAAAACTATTACCACATATAAAACTCCAAATACAACTGAAAAATTCAATGAACAAAACATGAATCTAACACTGAATAACAACCAGACATAAAAAGTCTTCTTTGATCCATCCTATGTCATCTATGACTATACAATTAGTCATCAGTAGGGTAGTCAGGACCGCTAACGCCATCCCCATCCTCATAGACGATATCAAAACCCAATAGATCATATATCACACTATCATCACCTGCACCTGAAATATAACAGAATGAGCGACGAAACCTAGTACGATAATATCCAATCTAGTTCAAGCAAGGTTATGCATATACATCATGTATAAATAAATGCAACTGAACTAAATACAACATTATTATTATCTATTAGTCCAGCAAAACAACACAGTTCAGAATCCAGTATACATAAATCCCGAACTTAGAGTAACTCAGACTCTACTTTAAAAACAACTAATTGATTTTGAAAATAAGTAATCATATACATATATGGATGAGTGGGTACTCCCCAAACATCCCAATTCCTGAACACCTAAATTCTACCGAAATCATATCTTAGCACGAGTCCAATTGGGACAACCTCACATTAAGATCATCAGGATGCCTCACCAGTATCACTATCTGTTAGGTCTCTACTGATCAAAGCCAACCACAACCAGGCAGACAATTATTAAGCCGAATATTTATTAAGTTCATTATGCAATTCTGTTCCTACATCCATTCACAAAATTCTAATCTACAAGCACATACATCAAACAATGGATTGGTCGTACTTTTTATATTCAGGAGATAACTTGAACTATTCAAAGACAACCGTTAACAACTACTAGAAAACCAAATCACAACACCACCAGCCACTACCACCAAACTCTCAAACTCCTAAACCCGATATCAAACAACAATGCCAATCTCAACCTGTAACATATCAACATATATCAAATCACCAACATTCATAGATAAATCAAACTTAACATAAAACAACCTATCTACACTATCCTGAAAAGAAATCTTCGTTATCTGTATCGTTTATTCCGATCAAACTTCATAAACACCAATTATTTCACCCAAAACCCTAATATGCACAATAATAAGAATGTATGAGGATTGTTTAATTCCACATTTTGTTTGAATCCATCATAGAGGAGATAAACTTACTATTTTGAATTCCTAAAAACCCGACTTATATTCGCCAATTCACAAATCTCACACGTGCTAGGGTTTTTCTTCAAAAACCTTCATGCAAAAATTCAACCAAACCTTAAGAAACTTATATAAATTTGTATATAATCCAAATGAGAAGGTTAAGATCACTTACTTTGGATCAAAAACTCCCTCCAGATGATCCTCTAAGCATGGATCTCTAAGAACACTCCAAAACCCTCTTTGATGCAAGAAGAAAATAATAAAAGAAAATTTATCGGAAATGTTTTTCGCGTCTCGTATTTATAGAAATTTGGTCATATGTCGGCCCTACGCCGGCGGCGTACTTGTAGATCTTGTCGGCGTATATCATACGTTGGCAAAATTTACACGAATGCTAGTAGCGTTTATCGGGGCTTTAAATTCCAGAATTTCAATTCCTATTACCTACGCCAGCAAATCTATGATATACGCCGGCGGCTTTCATACCGGTGTTGAGAGAAACTCTAATGAACGCCAGCAGCTTTCCTCCCAGCGTTAAGAAAAACGCTACTGTTCCCATTCTACGCCGTCTCTACGATGGCGGCATAGATTCTCCAGGAGGCGGCGTACAATCTGTCAAAAATTGCAGAAATCCGAACTTTAATATTTGTCCTACAACCAAACTTAATCTTTTACAATTTACTTGTTTTAACCTTAAACTCATCCTATATCATCTCATGATTCATAATTCATTATATTTCTATCTTTATTTCTGTATTTTACAACAAATGTGGTTTTTTTTTAAGGCGGAGGGGAGGGGGGAGGGGAAGAGAGAGAGAGAGGAGAGAGTAAAGTGAGAAAATGAATAAACAAATATGCTAACTAGGAGTAAAAAATCATTTTTAATCATTTTCCAATTCCATGTCAACAGGTTACCAAAGAAATGGTCGGATTCTAGTCAAAGATATCTTGTGTAAAACTTTTAAAATGTTTAGATACTATCGCTATACATAATGTTTTTTAGATATTATTTTATTATAAACCAAAATTTTATGTATCATAAATAAAACTTACAAAAAAAATATTATTTTGTGTCTTTATTGTTTATAAATTTTAAAATTTTATAAAATAAGACACTTTTAAGAGTATCTTTATTCTTGCATACTTGGTAGAAATTTAAAGGGATATGGGTAATGTGGCAATTGCTTGTGCAATAAAGCAGGTTCCTTGTTGGATTACTTAGCAATTGAAGTTACTTGGGTAAATAACCCTCTCACTTATCCTCTCTTTAGTTCTTTCACACATTGTCACGCCCCAACGGTACCGTAAACGTTATAACCTGCTGTGCACAATATAAAAACTTAAAAATGACTACCACAGTCACTCGAAAGCTTCCATATTGGTACAAAGTGTACATTCACATCAAAGGGAGACCAGTGGAGTTATGCATTTTAAGATATTGGTAACAGAACATTCAAAATAACACTTAATATATTTCATCGAAATATAATGTAGTACAACTTCTCCAGGGCATTCCCCTGATAATTTCCATAACAACATAGTCTTAATATGAAGATTAACTAAAGCTAGAAGATTTTAAGGGAAATCTTGTCTATGACTTCAAAACAGAATTCCTCCAAAAGCTTCACAAAAGCATAAGTTCTACCCAGACAAGGTGGTCTCAAGTGCAAAATAACAATCCTGCAATATCAAAAGTCTATTAAGGAATAAGCATAACTAGCTTAGTGAAATATTCTTTATGCAAAAGTAATCATAACAAGCATTTAACCAAGTTCATTAAACAAGCATATGAAGTGCAACAACCATATGATCAAATAGTAAATACGACTATTCGGTTTCGTATGTATGATGGATTTACCCTTCCATCGGTGGTTAGGAATGATTTGAACTGGGCCTAAATGACCTCCTTGAAATTTTGTATGCGTCTTAGGATTCCAACGAACCATACAACTAGTCCCTGGGCTTTCCTTAACCAAAGCGATCGATTTGGCTCGGCTACAACTTGAGGCTATATTCCCCGAACGTCCTAATTCCTCAAGATGTAGCTAAGCAGTTTATCTTTCCGGTCCCACGCTGAGGAGTAGTAGTAAAAATGCAAAATGATATTCTAAGTGATATGCATGAGCAATTTAGTTTAAGGGAAATCCAATCTGACATTAATTCATTTAAGGTGATCCATCAATAATTGCACACATAGCGGTATATACATAGAGACAATTATGATAATCAATAAATCGAGCTCCGATATACTTATTATTCATCAATCACGCATAGCAATTCACATACATAATTCCCATGATAACCCGCATGCATATCAATTTTATATTTTCCTAACATCTAGTGCTCTATTCTACAAGCATATGCGTGAATATATAAAATGTAAAGAAAACTCACTCGTCCATAGTGATCTTCTATGAGTCAAAGTAATCATCGGGGGAGAAAAGATCTTGGTCCTTGACACCTAAACAAAAGAAATACCCGGAATGAGTATTTCATTTAAGATCTACTCAAGTTTAATTCTATTTCATTGAATTCGTCGAAATTCGCATAAATGGAAATTCCAACTTAAAATGGCCATAACTTACTCATTTTAACTCAGAATTTCTCATATTATATATCGTTTTTTACCTATTCGAAAAGATCTATCCATTTGTAAAGTTTTTTTTATCAAAAGAAGTCATCTGGGTCTCGAAAAAGTGGGGTACATAACTGTTACGAAAATCCCAACTTTCAAAACACAATTTTTCTAACTTTTCTTTATCCAAAAATTCTTGTACAAAAAATATAGATACTTGTATAGTTGAAAAATCCTTTGAACATATATATATTGACTCATATCATAAGCATGAATTTAGTGAAGTTGTCCCAACAATGATTTTGATAAAATAAGGTGTTCTAAAAGTTAGAAAAGCAATGTTTTGAAAATTTTTATTTTAGCTTTGTTGGATAAGTTCTTGGATTTATTATAAGTAAATATTTTCCTCTTTTTAACTTTATCTATCTTTTGAAAACAATTCATATTTTTCAAAATAACTTTATTCCTACACTTCATTTTTTAGAGTTAAAAATGTAGTTTCTAAATGTTTTCTTGATAATGACAAGTTTTCTTAAAGTTCACTTGTTCTTAGTTTTTTCTAAAGTTTGTTCTATTTTAAAATAATAATGTCCTTCTATTTTTATTTCGTAAGTAAGGTTCATCTTTAAAAAGGTTTATTCTTTGTTTTTTTGTAACTTATCTAAACCTTAGTATGTTGATGAAAACTTTACAAACGAGTTTAAGAAAACTTTTGTTAAACGAAGAATTAGTAACATTAAGTTTAAAGAAACTTTCTTATTTCATTGGTTTGTAAAGAGAGTATGTGAAAATTCTACTTTATGTATTCGGTAACGCCCTAAACAAAGGCATTACAACCCACCACATGTCCTCTCTTCAAAGGCACACGCAAAGGCTATAAATATCTAAACCACAATACATATTATCACAAAACTCCATAACTCACATAAAGAATGCTCAATATGAAAATCCAGATAACATAATTTCAATAACATCTATGTTGGCATAAACCAAGCCAACTGATAAAAATCCTCATAAAAACATAAGACTAATAACTTATAAAATCTTTTCATTTTGGAAACCTAAAAGAAATCTAACAATTCAACATGATAGATAAAACTCCACTCTAGCCGTCTACATATCAACTGGGTAATCGGGTCCACTATCGTCTTCCCCAGGCTCTACGAATACATCAAAGCCAGATAAATCATATATCTAGTCTTCACCTATTCCTAAAAAATAAAAAGGAATGAGCATAAAGGCCTAGTACAGCTAAACTGAAAACACAGGCGTATGATCATACATTACACAGTTCACACATGCAACTTAGTATCTCATGCAGCAAGCACCAGTTATTATCTTTCTATAAATCCTGCATATAACACAGCTTAAGATCATTCGCGACTAATCCCGAACTTGGAGTAACTTAGACTCCTTAAAAATAACCAATATCGAAAAATAGGTAATATAATACATATATGGTGTTGGGAATCTCCCACACAGCCGGGTTCCGTACTCACACTACTCCTAAACTACCGGAACCATCTCTATGCACGAGTCCACTAGGGATAACCTCACACATAGATCATCAGTTTACCAATGTTAGTATCACACTCTGCGTGGTCTTTACTGACCACAGCTACTCACAACCAACATTCGATTCAATTATAGTCAGATATAAATTAGGTCAAATTTACAAACTAATCCTACAAGCACAAACAAAAAAGCATGGTAAAGACGTACATGTTTCCGATTAAGAAATCAAAATCCTATTCTCAATTAAACACCTAAACAAAGAATCACCCGTTCCAGTTACCAATTACACATTGATAACAACATAAGAAATGTAAAACCCTAAACCCTAATTCATCAATCTAGAATCTCTAGCACACCTTTCTCTTGTAAAACCCATAGAATCACCAGATCTCCAATCAACACCATGAAATAATGAAACCCTAATTCTCTAGATCACTTGTTCATCATTGTTCATACATTCACAATCATTCTTAACAACAATTATGATTCAAGTTCTCTTAACTCTTAAGATCTATGAATTATAGTTACGGTTTGAGTCTTACCTTCTTCAATTTGTCGTAGATCTGAAATCCCCCAATTCCTACACTTAGGGTTTTCCTTCAATTTCCACCAGCGATCGATTCCTTTCACCAATCAACAATAAAATCTTAGAAGGAATACATCCTAGAACGAACTAATGGATTAGGAGAGGTTATTTACCCGATTCCTTGATGAAATCCTCCTTGGAGAGTGCCGTCTAGGGTTTGTTTATGTTTAAGAGAGGTTATGAGGGTTAGGGCTGAGTTTAAGATGAATTTATAGAGTAAATTTTCGAAGGAATATAGGCTGGACGTAAAGGAAACTAAGCTGGCGGCTTAAATGTCTTGCGTTGCTCAAAATCATCTAACGCCGCTACTTACACCAGTGGCCTTCTTGGTTACGTCGACGGCCTAAAGGTCGACGTAGGGCCAATTTTCCCATTTTGCAAAATTTTTCCTCCGAACCTCTAAGTTGGTGTTTGGGCCGTCGTATTTTGTATTTAGGCTAGTAGTTTGAATTATAGGCTGGCGGCCTACATGCCGGCCTACTTCAAAATTGTCCGGTAATTTGTGTACAACTTCTTCGTGTCTAAATTCATCTGCTCTAAAATAAAAATACCCTTTTAAACAATTATATATTATACTAATACCCCTTACTATGAAATATTTTCTTGTATATTGCATCTTTCTCCCCCTTAAAGAAACTTTCATCCTCGAAAGTTACCTGATTCATTGAATAGCTCGGGATATTTTGCTCACATTTCCTCCTCAAGTTCCCAAGTAGCTTCTCTCTCCATCTGATTCATCCATTATACCTTCACAAATTTAATTACTTGTCTCCTCAATATCTTCTCTTTAGTGTCAATGATCTTCATGGGTCTCTCAACAGTAGTGAGATTAGGATGCACATCTAGAGGTTCTAATTCTGCTATTTGCTCGGGGTCTTTCACATACTTCCTTAATAGTGACACATGAAACACGTTGTGTACTCCCTCTAAATTAGGCAATAAAGCTAATCTATAAGCCACATTGCCTATCCTCTTTATGATTTCGTATGGTCCCACGTACCTAGGGGTCGACTTGCCTCTTAGCCTGAATCTGACAACACCTTTGGTTGGCGAAATATTAAGCAACACGTACTCTCCAATCTAAAACTCCAAAGGTCTCCTTCTTTTGTCAGTATAGCTTTTATGATGGCTTTGAGCGGCTTGCAATCGTTGTCGGATCATTTGAACTTTATCATTGGAATCCTGTATCAATTTTAGTCCCAAGATCTGCCTGTCACCTACTTCATCCCAATGAATCGGTGATCGGCACTTTCTACCATATAAGGCTTCATACGGTAGCATTCCAATTGAAGCTTGATAACTATTCTTATATGCAAACTCCACTATAGGCAAATACTCATCCCAACTACCTTTAAAGTCTAATACACAAGCTCTCAACATGTCTTCAAGAATTTGGATTGTCTTCTCAAACTATCCATCTGTCTGAAGATGATAGGCAGTACTAAACAAAACTTTAGTGCTTAAAGCTTGATGTAAGCTCTTCCAAAATCTTCCAACAAATCTAGTATCTCTATCGGACACAATGGTCATGGGGACTCCGTGTAGTCTCACGATCTCTTTGATATACAACTGTGCTAAATTTTCCAATTTATACCCTGTCCTAATAGGTATAAAGTGAGCTACCTTTGTGAGTCTGTCTACAATCACCCATCCTCAATCAAATTTTTCTCATGTTCTAAGTAGGGCTATAAGGAAGTCCATGGTAATATACTCGCACTTCCATTAGGGTATTGGCAAAGGCTTCAGCTCACTTGCTGGTCTCCTATGCTCAATATTAATCATCTGACATGTGTGACACTTAAACACATACTCAGCAATTTCCTTCTTGATGTTATTCCACCAAAACAACTTCTTCAAGTCATGGTACATCTTGTTTCCCCCTGGATGAATGGAATAACTAGAATAGTGTGCTTCTCTCAATAACTCCTTCTTCAATTCTCTTTGTTCTGGCACACATAGTCTTCCTTTGTATCGCATCACACCGTCTTCATAAATGAGGAACTCAGGTGCTCTACCAATTTCTATCCTCCTCTTTATCTCTAGGATGCTCTGATCATCTATCTGGGCTATTTTGATCCTTTCAATCAAAGTAGGTTGAATCTATAGGTTCGCCAATTTTTCACCCACTTGTCTAGTCACTATTTCCAGTTCAAGTTTCCTCATGTCATCAATTATGTGCCGTTCTGATGTGACCAAGGCTGTTAAATTCTCATTTCTCTTTTTGCTCAGGGCATCTGCTACAACATTTATCTTCCTTAGGTGGTACTGTATGTCCACATCATAGTATTTTATGAGTTCCAACCATCTCTTCTGTCTCATATTTAGCTCTCTTTGGGTAAAGATGTACTTGAGACTTTATGATCTGTGTACACTTTATATCTCTCCCCATATAGGTAATGTCTCCAAAGCTTCAATGCATGAACCACTACTGCTAGTTCCAGGTCATGCGTTGGGTAGTTCTTCTCATACGGCTTCAACTGTCTAGAAGCATATGCTATCACCCTGCCTCCCTGCATCAACACACAACCTAACCCTTGTATTGAAGCATCGTTGTATATAGTATACTCTTCACCACTTATAGGTAAAGCCAATATTGGGGTTGGCACTAACTTCTCCTTCAATCGTTGAAAATTGCTCTCACATTCATCACTCCATACATACTTTACCCCTTTCTGTGTCAACCTAGTTAATGGACTTGCTATCTTAGAGAAGTCTTCTACAAATCTTCATAATAACTTGCCATCCCTAGAAAAATCCTGATCTAAGATACGCTTTTAGGTCTTGGCCATTCAACCACTGCCTTCACTTTATCAGGATCCATAGAAATTCCAATTCCATCTACAATGTATCCCAAGAAAGACACTTGTTCTAACCAAAAACACTTGTTGAATTTAGTATAGAGCTTCTCATCTTGCAGTCTAGTCAAAACTAGTCTCAAATGCTCTTCATGTTCCTCCTTGGACCTAAAATATATTAGCACATCATCAATGAACACTACCACGAAAAGGTCCAAATAATCTCTAAAGACCTTGTTCATGAGATCCATAAATACTGCCGGTGCATTGGTCTTACCAAAAGTCATAACAACGAATTCATAATGCTCATACTGGGTTCTGAAAGCTATCTTCTGAATATCCTTAGCTCTGACCCGCAGCTGGTGATATCTAGACCTAAGATCAATCTTAGAAAATATCCTTGCTCCTACTAGCTGATCAAATAAGTCATCTATTCTAGGTAACAGGTACTTATTCTTGATTGTTACCAGGTTCAACTCCTGATAATCTATACATAACATCATGCTCCCATCCTTCTTTTTCACAAATAATAATAGATCTCCCTATGGCGACATACTAGGTCTGATAAACTTCTTTTAGAGCAATTCTTCTAACTACACTTTTAATTCAGTAAGTTCTGTAGGAGACATTCTGTAAGGTGTCTTTAAAATAGGTAAGGTACCTGGCTTCAAATCTATACAGAACTTTACTTCCCTCTCTGGTGGTAACCTTGGTAAGTCTTCTAGAAACATGTCAGGGTATTCACACACAACCGCTATCTGTGTAACATCTGTCCTTTGTTCCTTTTCTATGGTCATAGTTCATAAGATCATATTTCATACAACTTTTTGATGTTTAATTTGTGGTAAACTTATCATAAATGGCTAGAACGGGTACTTGTTTTTGTTAAAATTCATGTTTCAGGTCTAATTTGGACAAAGGAAAGCAAAACAAGAAACTTTGAAATAAAAAGAGGAAAACTCAAGGGTACGGCGGCTTTTCTGAAGTATAAGTCGTCGACGTACAGCTAGCTTTCAAGATGCTCAGAATCAAAATCCTTAAAGCTGCCTCTACAACCGCCGGCCTTGAGGCGGTGTAGATTGTGGGAAGCTAAACAAACTGGCTCAACACCGTCAGTGTAGAAAGAAGAAGAAGCCAGCTTTTACAGATTTCATTTAACATCGGCTTTCTAGGAATCAAAGCTGCCGACGTTGGGACGGCTTACGAGATGAAAAGGTTTGCACCCTCAAAGCCGTTGCATACACTGCTGGCCTTACAAGCCTTCTTTCATTTGAACTTATACCGCTTGAAAGCCGCCGGCGTAGAAGGTGAACAGGCCAGTGCAGAGTGAAAGCCAGCAGCTCAGAGCTCAAGAGCTGCCAGTGCAGAAGGAGTTACAATGTACTCTGGATTCAAAGCTGCCGGTGTTTAGGTAGTGTAGATTGAAGATCAGGAGGCATAATCAAATATGCATGCTCGGTTACAAAATGAATGGTTAAACTTGAATGGATTGCTTAAGCTGGCATGAAAGCTGCCGGCTTTGGGATGGCTTTACTTATAAAATGGCCCAACCTTTCATTTTTGAGTATATACACCAGCTAGATCCATTTCTAAGCCGCTGGCATACAAGTAGCCTACACTTGTAACCGAAGATGAAAGCTGCCAGTGCACTATCGGTGTAATAAAAAAAAAAAGGACTTTACGCCGCCTGTAATTTGCCGACGTAAAAAGTGTAATTGCCTGCATACAAGTTGAAACTGCAATTTTTCATTAATGCTTCTCACGAAATTTTTCCTATATAAAGGGGATTTCCCTCCTCTAGCATCATCACTCAAGAAAATCAGAGAAACAATTCAACATCCATTCAGTAGATCAATAGTTTTTAGCATTTCATAGAGAATTGTGAGAGATTTGAAGGTTACAAGAATTTGTAATTGAAGATTTTGATATTTGAATTGGTGATATCTGATCTCTCTTTTCTTATGCAATTCATCTATTTGATTTCTTTGTTCATAATGATATCAATTGCATATTCCTATTTGATTATTGAATCATCATCCATGAGTAGCTAAACTTTTTCTTGTGGGAAGTGATGAAACCCTAATCTTGCTAAAATGATTTTTGAATTTATATTATAAGATTGTTAGAATTATGGAATATTTGTATTGAATCCTAATTATCTATTTTATTTTTGTACAAAATTGGATTGATAAGAATTTTGATAATTCGGAAGAAGAATTAGGGTTCATAGGAATTCATGAATTAAGATTAAACAACAATTGCGGAAGTGGCGGAGTTTAATATGATTTAGAAATTGCCCCATGTAATTCATGCAATGTTTTATGTTAATTTCTCACTAAGGAATTAGGAGAAGTTGATTTAGGATATTAGATAATTATAGAATCGAGAGGTTTGTAATTGTAAATTAGATTCCATTGATAATTTATATAGCGGAAGCTAATAGATTATTTTGTGGTTTACTAAAACTTGATAGTTTTAGGTCTTGACAATTTCATACAAATATCCACAATTCTAACTATTCATATAATATAACTTCAATATGATTAGCAAAGATTAGGATGGATTCTGCTCCTTCCCATATTTATTTGATATATCTTTCTCACAATCTCATTGCATTCATTGATAGCTATTAGGTTAAAATAGAATTAGTTAAATAGTTTAAAATTAATACAATTTGATTGCCTAAATATTAGTAAAAGCTAATATCGATCTAGTAATTAAATTGATCCTCGTGGGAACGATACTCGACTCATTTTTCTGTATTACTTGATCAGACCCAACATACTTTCTAGTAGTTTCCGAACTCACATTTTTTTATATACACATTTTAAGTAGATCAATAGCTACCAAAGATGACTTTCCCTACAACTCATAGGTAGGCAGAGTTGGAGATCTTTTTACATCAAGTCGATAGTTAAATTGATCTCCATCAGGCAAACTAAACTTCACAGCTAGATTATAGCAGTCTATCACAGCATGAAGTTTCACTAACTAGTCTACTCCTAATATCACATCAAAGTCTACCATATGCATAACTACAAGATCTGCAGGTAGATGTCTGCCCATCATCTCAATATCCATATTTCTACATATCTTATTCAACATAGCCTTGCTCCCCAGAGGCGTATTCACAGACAAGCATACAGGCATAAGTTCAACATGCACACAACAAATAGCAGCAAAAGATTCAGATATACTAGAAAAACTTGTACCAGTATCGAAGAGAACATAGGCACTATGTAGCAGTATACGAGGCATACCTGCTATAGTGTTCACGCTGAAGGTGTCTCGATGCTGGAGTGCATACACCTTAGCTAGCGCCCTTTGTCCTAGTGCACCTTGTGTCACGCCCCGTAGGGTATCCTCAACGTAACAGCCCGCCACATACTAAGTAAGACTCTCGAGTTCCCTACCTGGTGCCTTCGGGAGTCTTAAGTAGATGTAAAGCGTTCCTTTACGACAATAGAATACTTCAACAAATGGAGTTAAACAGTCTAACGAGGAATTCATTAGCCATAGATAATAAATCAAAACGCATAATTTAAAGTTTACAAAATCTAAGGGGCATTCCCCCGCAAAAGAATAACAGTCTATTACAGTCATCTAGAGTCTTTAGTTTCCAATGGAAGTCTATACAAAAAGGAATGGATTAAACTTCTATGGGAAACTCCTATCTCCGGTACCTGCGCTGTGGCTTGTCTCGGCCTAAGCCATATAAAATCATGCTGCAAAAGCTAGAAACTATGGGGGCGTAAGCTAATTAGCTTAGTGAGTAATAACTTCCGTAACACAATTAATTATAATTCATTCAAGCAAGTGATTATTCAAGCAAGTGTATGCATCAAACAAATGTGATCATCAAACATATGACCATCCGGAAATCATATGTGGATGGACTTGCGCCCTCCATCCCGGGTTAGCAGATTAACGAATCCTGCGGTACGACGCTGTTTAAGCTCACGGTCAACTAACGATATTTCGTTTTATGGATCACGATTAACCAACAAAGTTGTTTTATGGATCACGATTAACCAACATATTCGTTTTATGGATCACGAAAAACCAACCTATGCAAATGCTCCAACCCCATCGTGATATGAATGGATTCAATTTACATTTGAAACCGAATATTCATTAATTCAATTCTTTTAAGTGACCAACAAGTATTCACAGACATTCATCATAAGGTACTAGCTAATCAGTCAATAGCTTAACACCCGGTTTCGATATTCCTTACGCTCCATTTCACATATCAACAGTAGACAACATATATAACTCCCATATACCCCATCATGCATATACAATTTCTTTTATCTTTGCCTACACCACTAGTGCCACTACATTACAATCGCATTCATTAATTGAGATTGGAAGTAAAACTCACTCGGCCATTGGACGCCAAATTTCCTAGTAGTAGTAGTAGGGAGGTAGAGTGTCGTCCTGCTCGGGGTCACCAAAGGAGTCTTGAGATGGAAATGAAGAAGGAAACAAGTTGAAGTTGTGGGAGGAAGGGGGAGGGGAGTGCTCGGCACAAAGGAGGGAGAGAAGAGAGGTTTTTACTCTTTTTTCCAATTTGAAAACAAGAAGAAATGAGGAGAGAGAGAGAACAATATATATATATGAAGTAAATTAGGGTTTAGCTTTACAAAATAGAGTAAAAATAATTTAATTGAGAGGGAAAATAGAGGGAGGGGCGCCAGCCAACTATGTGTGTGTGTGTTTTGAAAAATTGAAATTTGTAATTTAGTAAATTAAATGTAATAAATGTGATAATTAGTTAAAAGACAAAATTTCTTGGAAAAGAAAATTGAAATGAGTAGTTGTAAGGATGTAAGAATAGGGTATGGGTAGTGTGTAGTGTAGGTTGTGCTTGTGAATAGTAGACAAGACATCTACTTTACCGGTTGTTCCGAAAACACGGGAAAAGCTATAACTATAATTTTTATAGCTCGGAAAATTACGAAATTGATATTTTTGGAATCCTTATAAAATTTCGGTTCTAATGAATATTCCGGAACATTTTTCTGAATCCGTGGCCCGGGGCACGCTTTTCCATAATTGGGCTCGGGAAGGCTCGGAATTGAGAAATTCCCGAATTTAAAACTTTCAAAGGTTTGAAATGTTCTTGGATAATAATTCAAATTCATTTACTTTATAATATTTATTTTACTATGAAACCGAAGGAAAGCCGGATTTAGGGTTCCTAGGCTTCACTCACAAACTCAACCTGATCGGATTAAGGTTTCGATTCCAACTCCCGGGTTTCCTAGCTACTGAGAATACCGGGGTTTACACCTTGAGTTCGACCCATCTGTGCTGCTGAACCTAGAAGCCTTCCTGGCTCCTTGCAGCCAATGGCCTTGTACCCTCTCTGCCCGCACTTAAAGCAATAGACTTGGGGAATGCTTCTCTTTGTGAAAAACTTGTGGCTATGACCCACCTTGCCATATGTAAAGCATGCGTTCTCAGGCCACTTACACTCCCTAATGTCGTGAGGTCCAAGGCGTCTGATGCACTTCTTTTATGCACCCTAAATTATTGGCATGTTCGGCTGTGTAACTGGTCTCTCCCCCTTATCTTGATAAAGAACACTAGCAGCTGGTCACTTCCCATAATAGATCTGGCTCTTCTGAGTTTCACGCCCCTTGATTTTGTTTAAGCCCTGCCCTACTATCTTGGCTTTGTCGACCACAGTAAAGTAGTTATTTAAGTCCATCAGATTGACTTGATATTGAATTTTAGGCTCTAGACTAGTGATTACCTGCTCACTTTGGCCTCTTCACTTTCCTTTCGGGGGTTTGGCAGAAACCTCATCAATCAGTGCAGCTCAGCTTCGTACTCTTCTACAGTCATCTTGCCCTGCTGCAATGTATAATACTCCAAAAGCATCTTCTGCTTCACACTATCGGGAAAGAACTCCCTGTAAAAAGCCTGTTTGAACATCTCCCATGTGATTGCTCCTGCCATATGTCGCTTGGTGCTCATCCATCAGTTGTTTGCTCTCCCTACTAGCAAATAGGAGGCATATTCCACTTTTTATTATCTGGTATGTCCAAGGCAGCAAATGTCTTTTCCATATCCTCTATCCACAACTGAGCCCCTAAGGGCTTCCCAGGCTGGGGCTCAAATTTGTAGACTAGGTCTACAAACTTGTTGAGACTGAGCACATCAACATATCTTGCTCTATGGCCTCCATTTCCACCATTTCCATTATTCATCTGTGCCTTCTGTCTTCAAGCCTCAGCATTGGCCTGCACAACTTGCATATACTGCCTTATAGTTTGTTGTTGCTGAGTAACTACTCCTAACAAAGCATTCACCGCCTACATCAACTGTGTGGCATCAACTGGTACTTGTCCTCCTGCATAGCATTAGGTGCCTGCTATCCTACAGGTGGAGGTGGTGGTGGGGGCATGTCTCTAGGTACTTAGTTCAAGGGTGGTTGGTTCACAGGTGCTTGTTCCTCATCTCCATTCATAGAGGAACCAGTTTTAGGGGCTCTCCTTCTTGGCGGCATTCTATCACAAGCATATACCAAAACATGAGATAAAATGGAAAAACTATCATCAGAGATTAAACGCTATCTAAACTACAAGATACTATAAAACTATTTATATAAACAACTCCTGTTATTTCTACCCTACTCATCAATGCTCACTGCCCTAAGGAGTTCATAACTTATTTCTAAAGAGATCATCAACCTAAAGTTTTGATACCAAATAAGTTGTAATCGCCCTAAACTAAGGCATTACAATCCGCCATGTGTCCTCTCTTCAAAGGCACACGCATAGGCTATAAATATCTAAACCACAATACATATTATCACATAACTCCATAACTTACATAAAAGATACTCAATATGAAAATCCAAATAATATAATTTCAATATGATGTGTGTATGATCACCAAGTCTAAAATTTATAATCCAATTAATTCAGATCCACACAAGGCAGCACACCTATCCTGTAGTATGGAAATTAACTCGGATGTCGTCCTAAAGATCTATGGGCAATTACTAGTAATACCCTTTCACCACTATCTAGTCTAAATTATCAAAAGAGTATTATAACCCTAATGATTAATTATACTAATAATTGACAAACCCTAATTATAGAATATGAGAGCTTTTCTTAATTTAATTCAATTCACAACAATGCCCCTAGTTTTGATCCACCTTAACCCTTAATACCTATGATAAAATTAACTGATGAAAAATCAAATCTTGAACTGCAGGGTTTCTAACTTAAACCAATTACTCTCTTTAAGTCAATTGATTCCTAATTTTACATGAGAAAATGGGAATCTCTTCCTTCACTTACGTCAATGCAAAATTGCATGAAATTCACAAACCCTAAATAAAGATTTAATCTTTATGGCAGAAATTCGAAGCCTCCCTATGTCTAGGTGAAACATGGAAATTTATCATTCATGTAAGATCTATCCTATTAGTTGAAATCTCTTTCTAACTAATAAGAATCAAACAAGCAATAATCCTGGCTAGAAAATTATTACAAGACAATTAAACCACATGAATGAATTCAAGATCAAAACTTTTCATCAATTGATAACAATTCAGAACATGAGTTAAGGTTTCACAAAACCTAGGGCATACAAATCTACTCTTCCATATAATAAACAATAGAAAAAAATAGATCTAGAAGAGTTTAAATAAATCATAATAACAAAAACCCCCTTTTGAAACAATTGTTGTGACTCCGGATGTTTGTGCCGCCAATTCCTCTTGAAAAACTCTCCAACAGACGACCTTTAGGGTTAGGAATGATATCTAACTCTCTCTCTTCTCTAAAACAATGCAAGAAGGCCGTATTTATACAAAATTGCTCATACATGGGTACGCTACATGACCCGTGTAGGTCGGGGAGTGTATACCATAATTCTAGCGCAATTTCCTTTGTTGTCATGTGTACACTACTCATCCTATACTACCCGTGTAGCTCGGGTCGTGTACATTGAAAAAGCTTATTTTTCTTCAAGTTTATCCTCCAAATCTACACTAGTGTATGACCAGCAACTTCATCTAGGCTCCATAATCCTTCAATAACTTGGTTTCTTTCATGATAAATCTCTTGAAAAGCTCCATTGTTCCATAATTATCCCTGAAACAAATAATTAACCCAATAAAAGTTCTGTCCTTTGATGAATTATTCAAATAGCATATAAAATATGCTAAATAATGCACAAACAATGAGGGTCTTAAGACACTTATCAAACTTTCCCACACTTAACCGTTTGCTTAGATAAGTTCTATGCCCTTGGCTCATAGCACCCTAAATTAATA
This sequence comes from Combretum micranthum, assembly GCA_024138025.1. Lineage (NCBI taxonomy): Eukaryota > Viridiplantae > Streptophyta > Magnoliopsida > Myrtales > Combretaceae > Combretum > Combretum micranthum. The sequence goes on along the minus strand of JAMXBD010004294.1, from coordinate 18,679 downwards.
CAATTTGATTGCCTAAATATTTATAAAAGCTAATATCGATCTAGTAATTAAATTGATCCTCGTGGGAATGATACTTGACTCACTTTTCTGTGTTATTTGATCAGATCCAGTATACTTGCTGGTAGCATCCGAACTCACATTTTTTTATATATACATTTTAAGCGGATCATGTTTTTGGCGCCGTTGCCGAGGAATTCAATTAATATTAGATCACTTTTAGTTTTGCTAGTAGTTTAGGTGTTTTTCTAGGGTTTGATTGTTTTCTTTTCTGCAGGTTACATGCATAGGAGTAAAAGCAGGGAACTTCTACCAATTGATCCTGAGATTGAAAGAACCCTGCTCAGCAAAGAAGAGAAAACAGAAGGCAAGAGGGAGTGCTACAAACAGAAGATATGGCAGAAAATGAAGGACGAAACAATGCGGGAAACAATGATCAAAACAACAATCAGAACAATAATCAGATTCAAGTTGCACCCGTTAGAGCACTTCGGGATTATACGGTACCCACTGTTCAGGGTCCTGCTGTGATAAGGCCAGCAGTTCAGGCCAACAACTTTTAACTTTAACTGGTGCTAATTCAAATGGTTGAATCACATCAATTTGGAGGATATCCTAATGAGACACCAGATGAACACATTGCCAAATTCCTCTAATATTGCAATACTGTCAAACTCAATGGAGTATCTTATGAGGCCATAAGAATGCAGCTTTTCCCTTTCTCTCTTAGGGATAAAGCTTTGGCTTGGTTTAATTCTCAACCACCTGAATCCATTACTTCATGGGCAGATTTGACAACTAAGTTCTTGAAGAGATTTTTTCCCCCTTGCCAGAACTGCTAGATTAAGAAACGAGATTACCAACTTTACAAAGTTTCTTCGAGAATCATTGTATGAAGCTTGGGAGAGATTTAAAGAGGCAGTTAGGAAATGCTCACATCATAGACTTTCGGATAATCTTTTGATTGAAAATTTTTATCTCAGTCTAGATGAGACTTTGAGGTCATTCGGGAGGATCACTCATGGGAAAAACATATGATGAAGCTAGTGCATTAATTGAGGAGTTAGCTTCTAGTGCTCATAACTGGAGCTGTGAAAGAACAAGCTCAAAGGTGGGATCTATTCAAGATAGTGAATCCATGCAACAGCTCACTGCTCAAGTTTCAGCTTTAACTACACAAGTAAGTAAACTTGTATCATCTAGTTCTTTGAATACTAATCAGGTTGCTACTTGTGAGTTGTGCTCAGGACCACATTCAGTTTATGATTGTCCTCATGGTACACACCATCATCAAGTGGAGGAGCTCAACTATGTTGGAAACTTTGGAAAGGTTAATTATGGACCATATCAAACACTTATAATCCAGAATGGCGTAATCATCCAAATCTATCTTATAGAAATGAATCAAATGTTTACGACCACCTGGATTTCAAAAACAAGGTCTGTAAGGAATACCCTGCCTCACCTCAACAAAATCAACTTTCAACTGAGAGTTATTGAAGACTTTTATACAGACACACAGACCACACTCAATAATCACATGCGATTATTCAAGATCTTCAAGGGAAATTCCATCAACTTGCTCAGCAAATTGGTAATAGACCATCTGGTTCTTTACCGAGCAACACTGAGGAAAATCCTAAAACGTGAATGCCATAATATTGAGAAGTGGAAAGAGGTTGAACCGTTGAGGAAAAAGTTGAGGAAACTGAAGTGATTCCAAGGAAAGATAAAGGAAAACAAAAGATGGAGGAACCAATGCAAAAATCACTGAGGTAAGACCTTATGTTCCACCTATTCCTTTTCCAGGAAGACTGAAGCAACAAAAATTGGATGAGCAATTTTCAAAGTTCCTGGATGTTTTCAAGAAGTTGCAAATCAATATTCCATTCTTAGAAGTGATTCAAGAAATGCCTTCCTATGCAAAATTCATCAAAGAATTGCTTACTAAAAAGAGGAAGATTGATGGGAATGAACCAGTGATGCTAACAGGAGAATGTTCAATGATTCTGCAAAAGAATACACCCTGCTGCCAACAAAACAAAGAGATCAGGGGAGTTTTACTGTTCCTTGCACTATAGGAGACTTTTACTTTGATAAAGTTCTTATAGATTCTGGTGCAAGTATTAATCTTATGCCCTTATCTATTTTCAGGAAATTAGGACTTGAAGAATGCAAGGAGACTCATGTTACCTTGCAACTTGCAGATAGAAGTGTCAAATACCCACGTGGTATTGTTGAAAATGTCTTGGTAAAAGTTGACAAGTTCATATTTCCAGTAGACTTTATAGTCTTGGAAATGGATGAGGATCGTGAAGTCCCAATGATTCTTGGCAGACCATTCCTTGCAATAAAGCATTAATTGATGTGGAACAAGGTAAACTCACTTTAAGGGTAGAAAATGATCAGGTAACCTTTAATGTTTATGATGCAATGAAAAAATTTGATAAAGGTTCCTGTTATACTATTGATATTATTGATGATTTTTTCTGAGTTGTTGAAGAAAAAGCAGGTGTAGAAACTGTGGAATCTTGCTAAGAGATCTAGATGATGGAGTGATGATGAGCAAGAGGAAAAGTTGAGCAAGTGCCTCAAATTAAAACCAATATTATGAGGAGCTGGGCACTAGTGAAAGCAAGCCAATACCATCATTGATACAACCACCAAATCTTGAGCTTAAACCCCTTCCTACTCATTTGAAATATGCTTTTCTAGGAACTGGAAATACCTTGCCAATAATTGTTTCATCTTATTTGACAGGTGAACAAGAGCAGCAGCTTGGAGTTCTAAGGGAGCATAAAGAAGCAATTGGTTGGACTATTGCTGATATCAAGGGAATTAGCCCTATGATTTGCACTCACAAGATTTTGATGGAAGCTGAGTACAAACCTACAGTTCAACCACAAAGGAGACTTAACTCAACACTTAAAGAGGTAGTAAAAAAGGAAGTTCTGAAACTACTTGATGCAGGTATTATCTATCCTATCTCTGATAGTAAGTGGGTTAGTCCAGTTTAAGTTGTTCCAAAGAAAGGTGGTATGACTGTAGTGAAAAATGAAGAAAATGAATTGATTCCTACTCGTACTGTGACTGGGTGGAGAGTTTGCATTGATTATAGGAAGTTAAATGATGCCACCAGAAAAGATCATTTCCCCCTTCCCTTCATTGATCAGATGTTAGAAAAACTTGCAGGGCATGAATATTATTGTTTTCTAGATGGTTACTCTGGTTATAATCAAATTTCCATAGCACCTGATGACCAAGAGAAAACCACTTTTACTTGTCCTATGGTACTTTTGCCTTTAGGAGGATGCCCTTTGGTCTTTGCAATGCACCTGCTACGTTTCAGAGGTGTATGATGGCTATTTTTTCTGACATGCTTGAAAATTTTATTGAATATTCATGGATGATTTTTCTGTTTTTGGAAAGTCTTTTGAAGCATGTTTAGTAAACTTAGCCAATGTTCTTAAAAGATGCAAAGAAACAAATCTGATTTTAAATTGGGAAAAATGTCATTTCATGGTAAGAGAAGGAATTGTTTAGGTCACAAAATTTCAGAAAAAGGAATTGAAGTTGATAAGGCCAAAGTTGAAATAATAGAGAAGTTGCCACCACCCACAAATGTTAAGGGAGTCAGAAGTTTCTTAGGACATGCTGGCTTCTACAGAAGATTCATAAAAGACTTCTCTAAAATTTCTAGACCTTTGTGTAATCTTCTTGAAAAAGATTCTGTCTTCAATTTTGATGACAAATGTTTGCAGGCATTTAATTTATTGAAGGAAAAGCTCACATCTACACAGTGATTATTGCACCTGACTGGGAGCTGCCTTTTGAACTCATGTGTGATGCCACGACTTTGCTGTGGGAGCAGTATTGGGTCAGAGAAGAGGTAAGTTGTTTCATGTTATATACTATGCTAGGACTTTGAATGAGGCTCAAAGAAACTATGCCACAACTGAGAAGGAGCTTCTTGCTGTTATATTTGCTTGTGACAAGTTTAGACCTTACCTGATAGGATCTAAAGTCATAGTAGATATTGATCATGCTGCTTTGAAATATTTGTTTGCTAAAGCTAATGCAAAACCTAGGCTAATTAGATGGATATTACTACTGCAAGAATTTGATCTTGAGATCAAAGATAAGAAGGGAACTGAGAATGTGATTGCTGATCATTTATCTAGACTAGAATATGATAGTTTAGATATTCCTATCAATGAAAAGTTTCCTGATGAATAATTGCATGCAGTAGAGATCCTACGTTTGCCTTGCTATGTTGATTATGTCAATTACTTGGTTAGCAAAATCATTCCATATGGTTTGTCTTATCAACAAAAGAAGAAGTTTTTGCATGATGTGAAAAGTTACTTTTGGGATGAACCATATTTGTTCAAGAAATGTGTTGATCAAGTAATTAGACGCTGTGTACCTGAATTTGAACAACTTAGTATTATTGAACACTGACATTCAAAAGAAGCAGGAGGTCATTTTGGTCTTCAAAGAACTGCAGCTAAGGTCTTATCATATGGATTTTATTGGCCTAATTTGTTTCGTGATTGTAGGAAATATATAGTGTCATGTGCTCAATGCCAAAGGACTGGAAACATTTCAAAGAAACATGAATTACCACAAAACAACATCCTGGTAATTGAACTTTTTGATGTTTGGGGAATTGACTTCATGGGTCTTTTTCCCTCATCATTTTCAAATAAATATATACTTGTGGCAGTAGATTATGTTTCAAAATGGATTGAAGCTGTTGCTTTACAAACAAATGATACCCGAGTAGTTTTAAGATTTTTGAAAAAGAATATTTTTACCAGATTTGGGTGGGTGCCCAGAGCTATCATTAGTGATGGGGGATCACATTTTTGTAACAAGCAATTTGAAAAACTTTTGTCAAATATATGGAGTTACACAAAATTGCTACCTCTATCATCCACAAACCAGTGGACAAGTTGAGGTATCCAATAGGGAGAACAAAAGAATTTTGGAAAAAACTATTAATGCATCTAGAAAAGATTGGTCTTCAAAATTAGATGATGCATTATGGGCTTATAGAACTGCTTTTAAAACCCCTATTGGAATGTCTCCATTTATGATTGTTTTTGGTAAATCATGTCATCTTCTGTAGAACTTGAGCACAAGGCATATTGGGCCATAAAGTTCTTAAATTTTGATGAAAAAGCTGCAGGAGAAAAGAGATTGCTTCAATTAAATCAATTGATTGAGTGGAGGGACGAAGCTTATGAGAACGCTCGTATCTACAAAGAACGAGCAAAGAAATGGCATGATAGAAACATTATCAAATGAGATTTTTTCCTAGATAAAAAGTTTTACATTATAATTCCCTTTTGAAGTTATTTCTAGGAAAGTTGAGATCAAGATGGTCAGGACCATTTGAAATTGAAAAAGTTTTACCCTACGATGTAGTAGAATTGAAAACTGATGATAATCGAACTTTCAAGGTAAATGGGCATCTGCTCAAACATTATTATGAAGGGAAAAACCATGATAGTGCTACCATTGTCATAAATTATAAAGAACATAACAAGAATTAGGAAAGTTGGGCTAAGCGACTCTAAACTAGGCGCTTCTTTGGAGGCAACCCATGTCTAACTTAAAGTAGTATTTTTTTTTTTGTTTTGTTTTTGCTAACTTAATTTTTAGTATATACAGATCAATCAAAAAGGGACATTGAGCTTTTAACTAAAAGGGAGATGCATTTTTTCAAGAAAAAGAGAATGAGGAACAATTTTGTCAAAATTGGAAAAGCTCCAAGGAATTACAAGGTAGGAATTCTAATTATTTAGAGTACTAAAATTTTTAGAGTTAAAAAAAAAAAAAAAAAGAGCTGGCACTTGGAAATTCAACACTGCCGGCTTAAAGCCAACATAAGCAATAAGCCCAAATTAATCAGAACGTTAGCTCCATAACATTTACGCTACCCGTGTTGAAGGCGGCGTAAAGATCATTTTTTCAAGGGTTTTGAACCCCAATCAAAGCTGGCACCTGGGTGGTTTCAAAGCCGCCAGCTTTGAAGCTAGTGTAGACCTATATGCCGGCAGTGCACATGAGAAAGCCACTAGCCATTTGCTCTCGGAAAGAATTAAATTTTGATATACCGGCATGTACGCCGCCAGCTTATTAGATAAAAATGTCAGCGTTTGCACTGCATAATCAAATTGTAGCAGGTATCTCTCTCTCTCTCTTCGTCATTTCTCTCATTCAACACTCTTTCACTCTCACTCACGTACTCCCAATCCCCCATTCATTCTCCCACTCGCTTGGATTCATCTTGAATAAGTAAGTACTCTCATCTAATGCTTTTTATTTATTCTTTATTGTAATTGTACTCATATATGATTTGAATATGTTGATTGGCGAATTGGATTATTGAATTTGGTAGATGGGTCATCTTGTTCGAATTTAGATAAAATTGATAGATGGAATGTTTTAGATGAAGTTTTGGAGTTGGAAAAAAGATCAATGCATAATTAATTAGATTTGCTACTCAGTTGATTCATAAATTGTGATCATTGTGTGAATTAGGGTCCTGAACTGACAATGTAATGTCGAATTTGAAATTTAGGGCTTTTCTGATTTGACTGAAATTGGATGAATGAAATGGATTTTTGTACTGTGCTTCAGCTTCAGTTGATGTTAACTACTCCAATTTGAGCTTGGGAATTCAAAATTGAGCCAATTTTGAAGATAAAATAGGATTTAGAAGTATTTAAAAGAATTTTGATGAAAATTTTTTGAAAATCACAATAAACACCTATCCTAGTGAATTTTGAATTTCTAACGTTCAAGTCTAAGCTGGCTAGTCTAGGCTGCCAGCTTAGAACTCATTTTGCAAGTGTATATTTTTTCAATCCAATTCCATGTCATTTGCTTCATTGATTTATATGCTTAGGATCTCAGATTTGTTTAAACTCATGTGGTGAAATGAATTAGGCATAAATTATGAGTGCATTCAGCAAAAATTTCACTAGAATTATTGGAATTGTGTTAAGTCTTGTTCTTTAATGTTATGACATGATTCACTAGGCTTAGGCTTTATTTCAAATACAGTTTTGATTTCCTTTTCTAATTAAGGTTAATATTATTGCAAGAATGGCTCCTAAGCAGAAAAAGCAGAAGACTATTGATGCCTCTACTTCTAGTTCACAAACCAGGAATCTGCTGTTCAGTTAGCAGTATGTACAAGATAGGAAGAAGAGGCTATTGAAAATGGATTTTCCGAACACCCAATATTTAGATTGGAGTTTGCTGGATGAGTATGGGTTGACTGACAAGGTTAGAAGTATAATCCAAGATCCAGCTTGGATTAGATTGTTTGATTTTCGGGAGCTAGCATATAAGAACTTGACCATTGAGTTCTTATCTACATTGAAGAGTTTACTTGACAGAGCTGAGTCTACATTTCAGTTTCAGGTGTTTGGAGAGATTAGGGAAGTCGAACTAAGAAAATGGGAAAACTCCTGGGTTTATATGATGAGGATGAGGAGAATTTGCATCTGCTTAACAACTGGACTAAGGGAGAAAATTATATGACTTAGGAGGCTTAGTGGTATCAGTTGATTCCTCCTGAGCGAGCAAATGAGCCGTTTGTTCCTTCAAAGTCATTGGCCTCTACATTTGCTGCTGTTGAGCACAAGCTGCTCCACCGCATTCTTGCACATATACTGAGCTGCAAGAAGACTAGTCAAAGCAAGGTGACTACATTTAATATGTTCTATCCCTATAGCCTTATTAGAGGCTATAGAATTGATTTGGGGATGGAGATAGCCAATTTTATCTATAGGCAGGCTGATGATACCAGGACTAGACTCCTGTTCTGTGGTGGTTATATCACCAGATTGTTGAAGGGTATGGGGATTTTTGAAGCTCCTCAGGGAGATGAAATATTTGAAAGTAAAAAGATTTCATCAGCATCCTTCAGAGGCTGGGGATTGCTTAAAACCCCTGAGGAGTTCAGCCACTAGTTGTAGAGGAGTTAGACTTCCAGGATATCTTTCCTGGTGATATTCCTACCGACATACCATCCTCCTCTATTCCTCTTCCTCCTTCAGGTATTGCTTCAGCATATGATATGGACCAACTTAGGCTGGATATCCAAGGTTTGAAGAAGGAAAATCAGGAGGTCAAGGACAGACAAATCAAGGAGAACAAGAAGAATAAGAAGTTCAGGAAGATAATTTTTGAGGTAGTGAAGACTCCAATTTGCTGCTTGAATCTAGAGAAAGAGGCTGAGATGAATTATGAGACTTCTACTGAGTCTAGGCATAGCTGAGAGCATACTGCTAGACTTAGTTTAGAGCACACTCACACAGCTAGCCCAGGAGAAACTCATAGACTTAGCCCAGAGCATACCACCAAAGCTAGTCCAGGGCCAGAGAGCTAGAGATCCTGCTAGCTCTCATTTATTATTTATTGATCTTTATTTTTCATATTGGCCTGTATTTATTATGAGCACCCAAGTCCCTATGGGTGGACTCACTTTGATCTGTACTTTTTAGTTAGTTTTTATTTTTATTTTTTTTCTTTTATTTTTCTTCTATTTTTTCTTTTGTAGAGATTACAGGGATGAACAAGCAATCTCTCTTTGCCCTAAATTTTGCTGACTCTGATTCAAAAGGAAAATACAAAGGTTTCGGTTTCTTTTCTCATTTGTTCTATATCTGTGAAACAGTGAGGACACTGTTTAGTTGAAGTATGGGGGAATGGATAAACTAAATTGAATGAAGTTGTGAATATGATCTGCTGTTTGAATTGATTTGGCTATTTAGATTATTGATTGTTGTTTGACACGATTTCTATAAGTAAACACCTATTTTGTATTTTTTGTTTGAAAGCAAATTATGGGGAAATTCTGCCAAAATTTTTCAAAAATCTCTTGAAATTTAGAGATAGTACAAAGTAATGATTGAAAGCATTTGATTAAACAAAAAAACAATGAAATTAACTTGTTAAAGTATCTTACTCACCTGCTATTGTGATTGGTTTACTAAGTTGAAATTGAGTTGCAAAATCCTTAAGGAACAAGTTTACTTTATTTTTAACTTTGGAATTGAAAATTTAAGAGCTGGTCAAATCTTTTTGTGAAGAATAAATAGCTTTACTTCTAGGAAATTTTAGTTTGTATATACTCTTTGAATTATAACATTTAGTAGAAGAGCCAAATGAAACTTTTAACTTAGTGATCCTTTATAAAAACAAGTCTTTGATTTGTTATCACATTCAAAAAGAAAGAAACAAGCATAGCCCCTACTCCTCTTACTTAAAAATTTTGTGGTTTACTAAAACTTGATAGTTTTAAGTCTTGACAATTTCATACAAATATCCACAATTCTAACTATTCATATAATATAACTTCAGTATGATTAGCAAAGATTAGGGTGGATTCTGCTCCTTCCCACATTTATCCGATATATCTTTCTCACAATCTCATTGCATTCATTGATAGATATTAGGTTAAAATAGAATTAGTTAAATAGTTTAAATTAATACAATTTGATTGCCTAAATATTAGTAAAAGCTAATATCGATCTAGTAATTAAGTTGATCCTCATGGGAACGATACTCGACTCACTTTTCCGTATTACTTGATCAGACCCAGTATACTTACTGGTAGCATCCAAACTCAAATTTTTTTATATACACATTTTAAGCGGATCAAGTTTTTGTATTTAAGCTGCTTGGAGTTCTTAGGCGTATTTTGAAACCTGGTCACTTAGGTGATGAGCCTAGGATGTGCCAACTCAATGAACTCACTATAACGAGAAGGGAAGAAAGGCAAAAGTTCAAATTATGAACTTTGAAAAGCAAAAAGATGGAGGCAAAAACCTCCCAAAAAGAAAATAAATGCTTCAAAAAGAAAAGAAAAATGAATGCAAATATTCAAATAAAAGGAGACTTATAATAAAGAAGGAGAAAATCTAAGGAAAAAATAGATACCACGTGATTTCATTTGGTGTTACTAAGTGTATAGATAAGCTAAAAGTCTAATGAAGCTTAAATGAGTATTTTTCCTTAGTGGATTATGCATCTGCTTTTTGAATAGAATGTTCTTTTGTTAAAAACTAAGATTAAAACTTGTTTTGTCTGGACTAACTCCTCAATTTTGATTAAAGTACACTAATTACAAGAAACTAATGTGGTTAAAGTAGTAGATACAAGAAAAACAAGTTAAAGAATTTGTGCTTAAATTAGAAAAATTGTACTATCTGTCACGGCCCAACGGGTACCCTAAACGTGACAGCCCGCCGTACGCAATATTAAAGCTCAAAATGACTACCTTAGTCACTCGAAAGCTTCCATATCGGTACAAGGCGTACACTCACAACAAAGGGAGACCGTTGAAGTAATGCATTTTAAGATGTTGGCAGCGGAACATACAAAATAACACTTAATATATTTCATAAAAATATAAAGTCTTACAACTTCTAAGGGGCATTCCCCCGATATATATAACAACATGGTTCTACTGAATATATCATAACTAAAGCTAGAAGGTTTTAGAAGAAATCTACTCTATAACTTCAAAATAGAATTCCTCCAAAAGCTTCTCAAAATAAAGATTCTACCCGGGTGGTCAAGATGGTCTCGGGTGCAAAAAGATAAACCTGCAAGGTCAAAAATCTGTAGGAGTATAAGCATTACTAGCTTAGTGAGATATTCCTTACGCAAAAGTACTCATAATAAACAATCAACCAAGTTTATTAATCAAGCATATGAATGCAACAACCATATGATCAAGCATTAGATACGACTATCCGGTTTCGTATGTTTGATGGATTTACCCCTCCATCGGAGGTTAGGGAATGCTTTGAACTGGGTCCCGAACAACCTCCTCAAGTTTGCGCGCGTCTTGGGGTTCCAACGAACCGTACTACTAGTCCCCGGGCCTTCCATGCCCAAAGCGATCGATCCGGCTCGGCTACACCTTGAGGCCGTATTCCCCAAACGTCCTAACTCTCAAGATTGTAGTAAGGTAGCTTACCTTTCCGGTCCCACGCTGAGGAGTAGTAGCAAAATTTCGAAATGATATTCTAAGTGATATGCATGAGCAATTTATTATATGGGGATTTCAATATGACATTCAATCATTTAAAGCGATCAAACAATATTTGCACACATAACAATACATACATGGAAACATTTATATTAATCACAAATCGGGTTCCGATATACTTATCGTTCATTGATCACACACACAACGAACCACATACGTAATTCCCATAATATCCCACATGCATATCAATTTTATCTTTTCCTAACATCTAGTGCTCTATTCTACAAGCACATACGCGAATACATAAGCGTAAAGGAAACTCACTCGTCCATGGCGATCTAGGAGTCGAAGTAATTCTCGGGGAAGACAAGATCGCGATCCTCGACACCTAAACAAAAGATATACCCAACATGAGTATTTCATCCAAGATCTATTCTATACTTCTATCTTAGAGAATTCGTAAAAATCGTATGGAATGGAAATTCCAACTTAAAATGGCCATAACTTGCTCATTTTAACTCGGAATTTCGCATATTATATACCGATTTCTACCTACTCGAAAAGATCTATCTATTTCTAAGGTTATTTTTATCAAAAGAAGTTATTTAGGCCTCGAATAGAAGCATACAGATTTGATACGAATTTTCCAAACTTCAAAACTAGAGTTTTCAACTTTACTTCACTCAAGGGCTTTTGTACAAAAATATAGATACATTATATGGTTGAAGGAAAATCCCTTGAATACATATATACTCAAACCATATGCATGAATTTGGTGGTGTTGTCTCAACAATGTTCTTGTAGTACATTATGTTTTGAAAGTGAGATAAGCTTAAGTTTTGTAAAGAAATTAGTTTTGTTAAGAAATTTCTTATTTTACTAAAAGTGAGCATCTCCTTCTTTTAATTCTTTTCTTAAATAAAATTAATTTTAATCTTTTAAATTCCTACTACTTTATTTCTAATGTTTTGGAAAACATAGTTTTTCTAAATACTTCATGGGTATATGTTCTATAGCTTTTCTTAGATCCATTTAAAGAAATGATCTTTATAAGTAAATTTTGAAAACTTATCTAGACTTTAGTATTTAAAATGTTGGTAGAAAATTTTGATAAATGTGTTTAAGAAAACTTTTGGTTGATTAAGGAATGTTTAAAGAAACTTTCTTATTTTATTTGTTTGAAAGAAGAGTTTGTAATAACTTTATGTATTTCTTGATAAATCTCATATAGTGTTATTACTAAAACTTGAGCTAAACTTGTCTAGCTTTAGAAAAATATTTGTTAAGATAAAACTTTAAGTCTTTATGGAAAAATAATTTCTTATGAGATAAAATTTATTTTTGAGGAGGGTTCTTACTTTCTAATTACTAAAGGAAGCTCATTTTCATTATGGTTGAGACAATATCACATATTCATGTATGAATGAGGATAAAATAAAACCAACATAATAAGATAAACAAAATATATAAGAGCATAAAAGTAAAGTCAAGTATTGGGAACCTTAGCTTCATCAAGGTATCCCGGGACTAAGAATAGACTAGTCCTCAAAGAAAAGAAAAAGCAAAGAAATAAAATTGTTTTGACTTGATATGGACAAGTCTAAGACTAAAAAAACTAGTCTTAATATTTGCATAAAACAAGTAAATAAATAAATTGCAAGACTTGAAAATAAATAAATAACAAGTGAGCTTATATGCTCTAAATATATATATACATAATACATATATATATAATATTTATATAAGTTAGGTTAGAAATCAATAACAACATAATAACATAAAGAAAAGAATAGAACATGAACAAAAACAAAACATGAATAAATTGTTGCTTCTTTAACTCAATGAGTCTAAGAAACATACACTAAACTCATGTTAAGTTATATGAACATGATGAGTAAATAAGAAATTTTTACCTAAAGTTTATGTTTGGTTGAAGAAGAAAGAATGGGTTGTAATATTATGTGGGAATGGATTTTCTAAGGAAGAGAGAGAACTTAAGAGAGATTTTGGGAGAGGAATTTTGTGGAGTGATTTTGGGAGAGTTTTGGTATGAATTTTGTTGTGTGAAATAATGGAAGAGAAAGGGGGTATTTATAGATCTTTGGAGTGGAAATTAGATGTAATTAAATAATTTGAAAAAGAAAATAAAATTGATGTGATTAAAGAAGTAATGTGTAAAGTGTGATGTGATTAAAGTTGTATGGGGAAGGTAAATTGTAAGGTATAGGTGTGGTAGAGTGTAAGAAAAAGTAGAGATAAGTGAATAGTAATGAATAGTAGAAAAGTACTATGAATAGTAGACTAATTTAAAATACCGGTAGTAAAGAAAATCCACGTAAAAGGCCTATATCTGTTATTTTTAGTTACCGAAAAATTATAAAACTGATATTTTTGAAAACCTTATATTTTTACGAATCTATTGGTGTTGTCGGAATAATTTTGCTATCCAGTGCATCGGGGCACGGTTTTCGAAAACTGATCCCGATCGGATCCAAAAGACACTAGAAAAATTCAAATCTGATTTTTAGGCTTTCCTATTAATTACGAACCATATTCCACAATTATCTCAATTTCGTTTTCTAGGGTTTAAGAACACGGGATTGCCGGATCTAGATTCACTAGACTAAACATAGAACTAGATTAATTTTTGGGTTTCGTTTCAACTTCCAGTTCTTAGGTTTACTAATATTATCGAAAAATCTAGGGGCTTACACTATCTATGACAGATTTGAAGAATTTTATTCTTAATTATTTTGCTTGAGGACAAGCAAAAGTTCAAGTGTGGGGAAGTTGATAAGATCATATTTCATACAACTTTTTGATGTTTAATTTGTGATAAACTTATCATAAATGGCTAGAATGGGTATTTGTTTTGGTTAAAATTCATGTTTCAAGTCTAATTTGGACAAAGAGAAGCAAAACAAGAAACTTTGAAATAAAAAGATGAAAACTCTGGGCGTACGCCGGCTTTTCTGAAGTATAAGCCACCAGCGTACAGCCAGCCTTCAAGATGCTCAGAATCAAAATCCTTAAAGCTGCCTCTACACCGCCGGCCTTGAGGCGGTGTAGGTTGTGGGAAGCTAAACAAACTAGCTCAACACCGTCAGTGTAGAAGGAAGAAGAAGCCAGCTTTTACAGATTTCATTCAACACCGGCTTTTTGGGAATCAAACCTGTCGGCATTGAGACGGCTTACAAGATGAAAAGGTTTGCACCCTCAAAGCCGTTGCATACTCTGCTGGCCTTACAAGCCTTCTTTCATTTGAACTTACGCCGCCTGAAAGCCACCGACATAGAAGGTGAACAGGCCAGTACAAAGTGAAAGCCAGCATGTCACGCCCCAAAGTGTGCTCTACACGTGACAGTCCGCCACACTCAACATTTAAACTCAAGTGAGACAACCTTAATCTTTCCATGAGTTTAAATGTCGGGTGTAAGGCTCGCTCTCAACATTCATAGAATACCTTGCCTCGTAATAGCTTAAGGAGACATAAATAGTAGCAAGAAACATGATCGTCTTACAGAGAATTATTCTATTACATGAACTAGGAGGCATACCCCCGATAACAATGCTAAGAATTCTCAAGCTCACAAAGTTCCTTGTATTATCCTTCGGACACTGGTCCCAGGAAACAGGATTAGAAATCCATTTCTATTTTTAGGTCCCGGCTTTAATAAAAGCTCCTCAACTTCTAAGAGCTGTACTTGATGTCCCCGGGTCCTCAGAGATAGCCAAAGGTATTCATACTGCAACAGGAAACTATCGGGGTATAAGCTACACTAGCTTAGTGAGTGAAGACTTACGAATCACAATTAATATAAAACATTCAAGCAAGTAATTAATCAACCAAGTGAAATGCATCAAACGAGTGAGTTCAACAAACATATGACCAACCGAAAATCATATGTGGATGGACTTACGCCCTCCATCCAGGGTTAGCAGATTAACGAATCCTGCGATACGACGCCGTTTAAGCTCACGGTCAACTGAACAATATTTCGTTTTGTGGATCACGATCAACCAATATATTCGTTTTATGGATCACGATTAACCAACATATTCGTTTTATGGATCACGAAAACCAACCAATGCTAATGCTCCATCCCCGTCGTGATATGAATGAGTCCAGTTACAATTGAAGTCAAATATATATTAATCCGATTCTTTTAGATGACCAACAATTATTCGCAGACAATCAATATAAAATGCTAGCTAATCAATCAATAGCTTAACACCCGGTTTCGATAATTCTTAAATTCCATTTACACATCCACAACAAACAAATATATAATTCCCATATACCCCATCATACATGTCCATTTTTATCTTTGCCTACACCACTAGTGCCACTAACAGTACAATCACAAACATCAATTGAGAGTGGAAGTAGTACTCACTCGGCCATGGTACGCCGGTCTCATACTAATGGTAGTCGGTGATAGGGTATCGTCGTACTCGGGATCACCTACCAAATAAAAAAAAAAGGCTAATAAGAATCTCATCACTAAACTAATTCAAGCTATGCATCTAAACTACTCGAAATCGGAATTCTCGCTATTTGCGGAAGTTCCAATTTAAAACGACCATAACTTGATCATTTTAACTCGGAATTTCACAAATTTTATATCGATTTCTATCTACTTCGAAAGATCTATCCGATTATAATGTTATTATCAAGCTTTGAAAACATTAAGGTCAGGGAACAGAGGAATCAGATCTGTCCCCTAACTTTTCCGATTCCAAAAAATTGTCTCGCTTTTGATAAAAAGGTTCCTAGTTGATGATTCATGTATAGATGATATATGAATGAATTCCTAATATGAATATTGCATGAGCTCAACATATGCATAATTTTGATGATCATTGATGATGAACTCACGTGAACTCCTAATTATCAAGAAATTCCATAATGCTCACTTATAAGAAGCCATTCTTTCCAACACTACGTTTCCTAGGGTTTTTATGATTTTATTCTTGGGGATTTGCTTGTTATCTAAATAAAAATGAGTTTTCAATATCTATACTAATCATGACCTTCATTTATGCATAAAAATGTACATTTTGCATTTGGCAAATATGTTTTTAAACAAGCCTTCAATGAAAATCCGAATTTTGGAAATTTCCTTTTCTTGCATTTTCTTTATGGGAAAACTTGTTTAATGCATCAAAAATTGAAGCTTCATTATATCCATTGTCTAAGGACCCCATTTGACTCATAAAACATGCCATCTAAACTTAGATACTAGGTGTTTATGTAGGCACTATCCTAAAATACGAATTTAACTACCACTCACTATCTCAATATTTTTCATTTTAACTCCACTACTTGTTTTACATTTTACTCATGCCTAAATTCAATTAGACTTGTGAAAATCATCCCTTCAAGACACCTATTACACATACCCTTCATTTTTCATGAAAAATATAAGTTTTGAAGTGGTTTTGGTGGCTTTTAAAATAGGGTTTCAAAATCATCCGAATTTTCAACTAAGCTTCCCTAACAAAATAATTTCTTTTTCAAGTTTCTAGTCTCCTATACATGTAGATCTACCATCTAACATATCTATACATGGGAAAGGCTACACTTTCATGATCAACAATGCATAAAAATCAAAATAAACATATGAACATGAATGTAGATGAAGATGTGAATGTCTAAACACTAGATCTACTAAATATCATGCATGATTCATGGATTTCATGGCATGAACATGAATATCTATGCATGATCCCTATTTTACATGCATGAACACAACACTATTTTCATCAAAAACTCATTTAAACTTTAGATCCACTTCTTGTGATGGCTTGAGATTCTTGTATTAGTGTTTTCTCATCCCTAGCATTTGCTCATGGAGTTTATGGTGGAAAACACATAAGAAAAGTCTTGCCATTACAAGATTTAGGAGTAATAAACTTAAAAATCATCACCTAAGGAAGACTTTGATGAAGAAATGAAGAAGGAAAGAGCTTGTTGTGTGTGTGTGGAATGGGGAGGGCTCACGGCAATATGGGGGAGAGAGGAGAGAGTGTTTTATGATTTTTGGAAAATGAAGAATGAAATGAAGGAGAGAGAAAGTTAAGGATTATTTATATCAGTGAATTTAGGGTTTGTTTGAAGTAAATAAAAAGATAAATTAAATCAAATTGGGCATGTGGGGGGGGGGGGGGGGGGGGGGGGGGGTGGGGGGATGGCGCCGGCCACAAATGGTTGTGTATGTGGGTGTGTGTTTGAAATTTGATAAATTTGAAATTGTGTAATTAATGTAATAAAAGTGATAATTTAATAGGAGACAAAAATTTCTTGGAAAAGAAAATATAACTGATAGTTGTAAGGATGTAAGAATAGGGTATGGGTAGTGTGTAGTGTAGGTTGTACTTGTGAATAGTGACAAGACATCTACTTTACCGGTTTGCAACGAAAACACGGGAAAAGGCTATAACTGTAATTTTTATAGCCCGAAAAATTATAAAATTGATATTTTTAGAACCCTTATAAAATTACGGTTCTAATGAATATTCCGAAACATTTTTCTGAGTTCGTGGTCTCGGGGCACGCTTTTCCGTAATTGGGCTCGGGAAGGCCTGGAATTGAAAAATTCCCGAATTTGAAACTTTCAAAGGCCTAAAATATACTTTAGAATGATAATGCATATTCATTTACTTTATAAAACTTCTTTTATTATGAAAACGAAGGAAAGCCGGATCTAGGTTTCTAAGCTCCTCTCACTAAGCTTGAACCAGACCGATATAGGGTTTCGTTTTCCGGTTCCCAAACTTTGTCCGATCACTATCCGATCACTAGGAGACTAGGGTATACACTATAAGAATAATAATAACAATTTAGGTAACTAATAATTAATCGTACTAGAAGACTCACTAATTACCGGTATAACGAAATACAAATAGATTTGTAAAATCAGATAATTCTAGCTATTTGAAAATTTGTAAAACTAAAACTTAGAGATCCTATAGAAATATGAGTCTAACGGCATTAATAACATATTTTTAACATTTCGAATCCAGGGCGCGCTTTTCGAAACTGGTACCTGATCAGATTGGAATAGGTCGGAAATTCGTTGATCTCATCTTTCAGAGTATCCTAGACTTAATACGAACCGATTACACCTTTTCCTCTTATTCCAACTCCTTGGTTTAGGAATACGAGATTGCCGGGTCTAGGTACGGAGTTTCTTGGAGTTTTAGGGACTCAGGTTCCCGGTTGACCTTCCGGTTTACCCCATTGCCAATATAAAAAACTGATATTTTATACTTATATGACTTGTCTGGTTGGTGAGACTTAATTTAAGGTCGATTTTCATAAGTATTTAATATCTCACAACGTTCTCGAAATTCCTTTGGATTGAGTT
The DNA here is from genome assembly GCA_024138025.1 of Combretum micranthum. Taxonomy (NCBI): domain Eukaryota; kingdom Viridiplantae; phylum Streptophyta; class Magnoliopsida; order Myrtales; family Combretaceae; genus Combretum; species Combretum micranthum. The sequence goes on along the minus strand of JAMXBD010004294.1, from coordinate 295 downwards.
GTATTCCCGAAGGTTAATCACTATTCACTTCTTAACAGTTTGTTTTTAGGGCTCTATTATATCCGAATTTATAAGTTGGAGTTAAATATAAAATTTGTTGTACATAGAGGTTTTAGAATGGAAGTATATTGGGTTGCTATTTTATTTCTAAGGTTCCTTATTTTTCTTCACGACTCAGAATTTCTAGATTCGTTCGGAATTTGGGACTTGTCGAAGTTCGGTTTTTAATTTGGAGTGACTTTCAGGGTTTTATTTCCAAGGTTCGTCTTTAGAATTATTTACTGAAATTTTCCAG
>JAMXBD010004293.1:0-72737 GCA_024138025.1 Combretum micranthum | reverse complement strand
TCATCAGGTGAGGAAAGAGATTTTGGTCCAAAGCAAATACTGAATTCACTACATGTTCCATTGTTTCAGTAGCAACAGCTTCGAGAACCTTGATTTGTTGGAGTATCTTAAAGAGGGCCTCTCGGTGTTTTTCAGAAGTCATTAATAAACCCATCAAGAATATTTGAGCCGGGACTTTAGCGAGTTGATCAGCAATCTTATAATCACTTATCTTCATAATCTTGGTCAAGGCTGTTCTCTCATCAGATTCCTCCTCCTTTTTCTTATCTTTCCTCTGTTGGAAGAATTCCTCTACCAATGTTTTCTCTCTTTCGGTCTCTAAAGCTTTCCCAAGTTTTCCGAACATTGGCTTAGGACTTAATTAACAGCTTGATAGTTGAACAGGGCGGCTTTATAATCTTTCAGTGCAATGGGTACATGGAATTGATACCTCGTCAATTTCACCTCATATGAGGCTTCTTTCTGCTCTCCTTGACATTGGATAACTATCTTCTTTGGATTGGACCGGATCATTTCGATAAAAGGCTCGGGTTCTTCAATCGTGATCATGTTGATCGTGGGCCCATGGTTTAGGAGAGGATTGGTGTTGACATTAGGGGTCGGGGTTTCAATGAAACCTAGTTGGACCAATTTAGCATCAATGAGGTCTTGAATCTTGTTCCGAAGCCTCCAACAATAGTCAGTAGAATGACCTACTTGCCCCAAATGATAATCACATTTCTACTTGGGGTTACAGTATTTAGGTTTGTAGTCTTCTTTAGGTGTTTCAAAGGTGATCAGATTGTCGGCTTTAAGCCGGGCTAGAACTTGGCTAAGGGGTACGGGAATTTTGGTGAATTGTCTTTTGGGTCTATTGAATGGTTGGTTTTGGGATTGTGGTTGTTGTGACCGAGTGAAGGGTTGATTAGTGTTTGGGGTTTGTTGGTAGGTGTAGGATTGAGTAGGTTTAGTGTATGGGGTTGAGCTGACTACACTGACAGTGGTATCCTTCCCTTTGTTATTGTTGGAGTACTTGAAATTTGTAGCCTTTTTCCCTACGTGGATCCTCCCGGTAATAATGGCACTTTCAATTCTGCACCCGGCCAATACTATCTCAGAGAAATTAGAAGTAGTGTGTCCAATGAGATGAGTAAGGAATGGTTCTTCTAAAGTATTGATGAAAGTGAATGTCAAATCTTTCTCCGGGATAGGGGTAGATACCATAGATGCCATTGATCTCCATCTTTGAGCATATTCCTTAAAGGACTCATCTTTCTTCTTCCTCATATTACTTAAATCCCACATAGAAGGGGGCACTTCAATATTGAACTTATATTGATTGTAGAAAGCCCTAGCCAGTTTGTTCCAAGTATTAATCTCATCGAGATCCAAATGAGCATGCTAAAGCCGGACCGGTGAGGCTATCCTGAAAAGTTTGGATCATGAATTGCTCATATTGAGTGTACCGGCTCATCTTCCTCACATAGAGCCTAGTATGCAACTTTAGACAACCAGTACCATCATACTTCTCAAAGTCGGGAATCTTGAACTTCTCGGGGAAAGCTCCCGCTTTAATTGTAGGAAAGCTTGTGATTCCAGTTTGATCAAATCCTTCCATTTTCTCAAAAACTTTGAGTTTCTCATTGAATTGAGAAAGAAGCCTTTTCTCCATTTCTTTGTTTTGAGCCTCTATTTCCTCCTTAAACTCAGAAGAATCGGTTTCAACAATGGCTAATGGTTCATGATTAATTACTTGTTCCTCAATAGCTTGACCATCAGTCCCTTTCTTTACCCCGGAATGTCCCGCAGTAGTATCTTGAGGGGCTTTAAGGTTTTGCGTGAGAAGATTCATTTGCTCGGCCATTCGAAGTACCATTTGTTCCAAAGCAGTGAGCCTTTGCTCGGAAATCGCATTAGAATTACCAGAATTATTGTCGTTGTTGCTAGCCATTCTGGATTTAGACCTAGTGATGATCGGACTTCGAACCGGGTCTGACCGTTTAGGAGCTATCTTTTAGAACTGCTTTGTTCAAAAACAAAATTTCCATAGTTTAGAGAAGAAAATTTATATATTATTATATGATTCTCAACAAAATGAGCAAACGGTTAGCGATTAATATACACACAAAAACAAATAAATGGGTAGCAAAGAATATACAAGAACATGTAGAGACAAGAATATATATATTATATATGGAAAAGAAAAACACATGCGCATGTAAATTGAGATGATGAAGAAGCTTTGTAGTAAAAAAAAAAAAAACCATTTTATCATTAAAGTTGAATTTACTCAAGGAGTCAAATACATGGCTTCAACAAACCAAAAAGCTAAACAAAGAAATTTCATCCTAAACCAAACGCCTAACCTTACTAGGACGCTCTGAACGGTCCTTCAGCTCCTCGATAATCCTCTTCGCCATCCTTGGTTGAGTTTCAAGTGCTGGAACCTTTCCTTGAGAACTTTGAACTTCCTTTTCCATCTCTCGATCCTTCTTCTTCATCTCAGGGAGCTTGAAATTCCAACTCGTTCACTTTTGCCCTTTGGTTGAGGATGTATTCTTTAGTGGCTCGGTATTTCTTCGTCTCAGTATTAATGGGGTCTATCATGTAGATCGTCTTGATTTCTCTTGTCTCCCATTTGGCTTGTATCAACCCTAGCCTTCTCTCTCTTTGTGCCAAAGGAACACTTAGGTCATCGTATTCCATAGTAAACTCCTTTAATGATGGCTTGCTAGTTATATCTTGAAGTGCTCCATACTGTCTTATCACACGAGCCGGATAATATCCAGTGGACCCGGTCAAACCAATCAAAGGAATTGCCACATACTCCCTACATTCGGTTATTGTCATATGAGAATGGAACCACTTAGCAACCTAAAGGAAAGTGTGAGCTTCTAGATCTTAGAGTAAGTGCACCCATTCATCAGTCCTTGGAAGATCTTGAATGCGAACTCTTTCACTAAAGCTTAAAATAAGATCATAACTATCTCTAATGTGGCAAGCCGGACTCAAATTGCTCCCATAATCTCTAGTGTGGCTTGCAAACCATACTATCAAGAGTGCCATACTAGACTTGAACTTCCTATGGCCTCTTTTCTTCAAATGGTTGAGAGATCTATTTTGTTCAGCAAGTAAGGTCGGGATATAAGACTTTCCCGCTAAAAACTGGTCCACTAATTCTACTACCCGATAGTGGATGAAAAGATCCCCATTCGGGAAGAGGATAGTATTGAATATGGCAGCTATAAAGGCGTTGATGTGATTTTGCTCCCATGCTACTACACCTCCATAGAAGATAGGCTTATTGTCCTTGTAACTATTTGGAGATCCAAACCACTTGAATAAATCAAAAAGCGGAATGGAGACCAAATTATAATTCTTGAGAGCTTTAGACACATCGGTCTTCTTAATCCCTAAAAAGAAGTTGAACAAGTTGATCGACCCTTTACTAAGTTGAGGAGCATATATTCCCGCATGAGTTAGTGGAGCTTGAAGAAGCCTTGTGTATTCCTCAATAGTAGGAATCAAAGTGTGCTCACCAAGGCAAAAGGCAGCCTCATCAACATTCCATAAGTAAACCAAGGCCCTAAAAAGATGAATGGGGACCTGGACCTTTGGTAGAGAAAGAATAGGTCCCAAACGGTCTTCAATGAATCTTCTTTGTTCTGGCTTGAAAGTTTGTAACCATTTGTTCAAAATGGGCATCGGATTAGTAGGCTCATGAACATGGATCTCAGGAATAAGACGGGCCCATATGTTGCCATTACACATACTAGCTGCCATTTCCTTAATCTACATATTACAAAGAGATGTGTTACAATACGGTATATACATTTACATGGTACACTAAACTGAATACAAAGACAAAACGAGGTTACAAGGATTTTACAAGACACATTCACATAACGGATTACAAGGAAAGTTAACTCCTATAAATTCAGCTTTTGTTTTGTAAAAAAAAAAAAATTTAAAAAAAAACACTTAGATGGGCTACAAAGCTTGATCATCATCTCCTTCATGTAATGAATGCAAGAAGGGTGAGTTCTAAAGGTCCCCCAATTAATGGGCCATGCGCCACATTAACCGGAGTGGGAGGCTAATTCGTGTCTCGAATGGTGGATAACCACAACACCCGAGAGCTACTGATGCTCCCGTCCTAAGTTACCTAAGGTGGCCTGGGTTTGACCACATCTAGCATACATTTTTTCAAAAATAAATATCCCCTCCAATAACTCTATATAGATAATATCTGCACATAAGCACACGGTTAGCACAAATATCTACAGATATACAAGATATTAAAAGAAAGCAATATATATAAGAAAAGCATAAAGCGGCTAGCCCTCTAAAAATGTCCCCAGTGGAGTCGCCAAGCTGTCGAGCCTGGTTTTCGATTTCTAGATTCGATTTCCTTTAATCCGATTCATACTAAACCCTAACCCATTCAATACAAATCATCGACTAAGAATTAAAGCAAATTTTGAATTTTTAAAATATTTTGGAGTCGCCACTCGACTAAAGTCGAGAAAAAATAAACCAAAACCAATGGGTAGGTTGATTTTGGTTTTGCTACTGATTTGCGAAAAAATCATTTTTTGAAAATGAGAACTAGAAATTAACTTGAGTTTGGGGCTAACCTATTAAAACCTAAACGGTTACCACTTTAACTTTCCAAATTTAAATTGCTTTCTTTTAAACCCTAGTTTCAAAATCTAAACTATTTACTAGGATCTAATTAACCAAACATATGTCTAATATGCACAAAAATACAAATCAAATTCCATCAATAATCATATATTATCTAAAAAACTCGAAATAGTCAAATCAAATCTGACCAAATTCTATCAATATTCATATATTATAAACTAAACTAACAAATCAAATAAATTCACAAAAATAATTTTTTACATATTTTAAGTCACTCATTTAGGTGTCTACGTACCCGCTAATAGGGATCAGACCATACATAGTTCTTTTAGAAAAATTTAATTTGTTGGTTAATTTTAGAATTTTTCGAAATCTTTTAGCTTTAAGTTTATTAGACTTTATTAATTTTATCAAAATTAATTGTTTTCGATATGGATCATAAATCTATTAATTTTAGGGTTTTTTTTTATAAAAATTGGACTTTTCTACGTGACAAAAATTTTGAACAAGAAATCTTAACCACATATCATGCATATCAATTGATCCTACATATCATCAAGAATAAAAATATTATAAGGAATATCAATATTTAACAAGCTAATTTTATCAAAACAATATCATGGCATTATCAAGATTTATATATCATTAAAATTACATTATGAAGGGCAAGAAATTTCAATGTGGTTTCATATATGGTGAAATCATAAAACTCAATATTATTACAATCAAGGTCATCACTATATTATAATAAAGCGAAATCATGGCATAAAAGGAATTTTAATAACTACCATCATACATGATCACACAATTTCAAATGTTATAAACCTAAAACTCTAAAAAAATTTCATATATTCTTTATAATTATGGCATGATTATAGTTATATTATCAATAACAAGATCATAACGTAATTGTATGAACAAATACCTAACATGATATATAAAAAAAAAATTCAATTTTATCATAAAAACAAGATCATTATCACATTAATGCAAAAATAGAACATTAAAAAACTATATCATGGCAAAAAATAAACCCTAAATTGCAATTCAATATATTTTTTTTAGAACAAGTTTATGAGACGATTTCATTTATTGACAAGGAAAAAAAATTAATATGACTATACTAGCATGAATAAGGCTTTTACATATTTTACCTATTTTAAATTTTCAAAAATAACACATTCATAACAAAATTTGAAAATATAATCATATACTAATTATTTTCATTTTCTTATTTTTAATTTCCTATTTTTTAATATCATATTATTATTATTATTATTATTATTATTATTATTATTAGAAAACTTACCTGATGGATGAATTTACATGCAGGGGAGGGAATGCGCGTGTGAGAAAGACAGCCGACGACGACGCAAGGGAGAATCGGCTGGAATGAATCAAGGCTGATCTGATGGATGAATTTGCGTACAGGGGGGACGCGTGCGGGGGAGGAAGAATAGAACAATCAGCAGCAGCTTCTGGAGGTGGTCGGTCGGAGCAGAAACGGAATTCGTGGTTACTCCGACGACGATTGTTTAGCGATTTTTGACAAATTTGACTTATGAGAATAGAAGTTCTCGACTTCCTGAGTATCAAATGCTTTTTTTTATTTTTCTTTTCTTTGCTTTTTGTGTCCTCTTTTTTCATTTTTTTTTTCTTCTATTTATAGAGCTAGGGTTTCATGTTTTATTTTATTTTGATCCGAAAAATCGAACTAAAATGTTTTTAAATTGCAATTAGCCGTCATTAACATTATAATGTTAACGTTCAAACACGTTGTGAGCGAAAAAAATCGGATTTTTGAGCTTTTTTCGGAAGTGTAAAAAATTTTTTTCAAATTTTAAGTCCAGATTTGAAATAGTTATGGTTTACGAAAATATGCAAATTATATCAAAATGAAGTACTCCGTGTCTAGTTTCAAAATGCGTATTTGTTCTGTAAAAAATGGGTTTGAAAACAGGTAAAAAATGGACTTGAAACACCACATCGGGCGGCCGGAGGTAGGAGATGATGAGCAGTAATTTTTTTTTTTTCAATTTTTGAAATTATTATACTATATTAATTATCCATATTACATTCATTTTATTTATTTCTATTAAATTGATTTATTTTTCTAATTTTCATTCCTAATTTCAACATTTATAATTTGCAAAAATTCAATTAATTTAATTATGTGTATACTAAGATTAGTATTTATTTTGACAAAATAAATGTCAAAATGAGGTGTCTACAGCGATAAAATGGAGATCTTTTATGGTTTTTTTTTTTTTTTACTTTACATATATGCTCATTTAATTTGTTTTTATATCTCTTATTCTCTTTGAGTTATTTTTTTCTTCTCATATAACTTAGTTATAAATTCATGTTTGTGCATGATTACAATGTTGTTGTCTTAATGAACCTTTTCAAAGAAATAAAAGGAGTTCTTTTCTTTTATAAAATAAAACTAAACCCTCTATGAAAATAACTTTTGACAATTAGGAAAAAATTTCCATTAAAACTTATAATCATGATTTAATAACCAACTTTTCAAAAATGTAAATAGGTTCATCATAATTTTTTAAATATTTTTTTATGCAAAGTTTCTTCAAGACTTAATAATGTGATTCAATTCCCCTCTTTTCAAGTGCTAAAATAAATTTATTATTAAATCTTAATGTTGCTAATTCTTTGTTATGCAAATTTTTCTTAAAAGTTTATTTATAAGATTTTTACTAACACTTTGATAAGCACTAATAACCAAACAATTTTTCTAAGCTAAGTTTAAAATCAAAGCACTAGTTAAAAACTCAATTAGAAAATAAAATCAATATATAACTTAAGAAATTAAGTTTTAAAAAGTAAATTCATCTTCTTTTTATGAAAGTAAGGAAATATAAATAATAGTTATGATAATTAAACACTCACTTATAACAAACTAAAATTTTCCAACAACCCCCTAAAGGTCCATTTGTTCAAAAATTATGAAATTAGAAAAAAGTTAATATGAGAATAAAAATTTAGAACAAGTCATTCATTTAATTTTTCTCATATGCTAAAACTTAAGACATTTTAAAGATGATAAAATTTAGAATGAATTTTTCTCACAACCACAAAAATTTTCATGTTTTGGAAAATAATTTGTTATAAGAAACTTAATATAAAAATGAAATGCTCATGGAGTCAAAATAAATATAAAATCATGATTTTCTTTAATTGAGATCCATATTCGTAAAATCTAAGAGTTAAAATTTTGCTTAAGAACCAAACTTAGGGAAATTTCTATAAGAAAATATACTTAGAGTTTCATGTCACCAATGAGCAAAACCATGTCTTGTAAAATAAATTATTAAATAGAATTATTTTCAAATAAACCTTTGAGATTTCAAAATATATATGTATCATGATTTTTCGTTGATTGAGTCACATGTTTACAAATTAGCAAATTTAATCATAAGTCAAAGAATGATTTTTCACAAAACTCTATCTTTCATAAAGATTGTTTACAAATTTTATTTTTAAGACAACATTACTAGAATCATGTATATAATATGAGTCTATGTATATATTAAAAACAATATTTCAACTATATAAATAATTTATGTGTTTGTTATGGAATTTTTTGATGAAATATAGAATTAAGAAAAATTTACAAATTGAGGGTGGAATTTTCGTGTCAGAATTGTACCAACCCGTTTTTGAACCCAAACGACCTCAAATGTTAAAAAACCTAATAAATAATATAGATCTTTTTGAGTAGGTAGAAAACAACATCTTATATGCAAAATCCCGAGTTAAAATGAGTAAATTATGACTATTTTAAGTTGAGATTTCACATAATCTGATTTTAACAAAATAACAAGATAAAATTAGAAAGTTTAAGTAGAATTTCTATAAAATACTCATTTCGGATATTTCTTTATTTACTGACGAAGAATACGAGACTTCCCTTCCTGAGGATACTATGACTAAGAAGACTACGATATGAACGAGTGAGTTTTTCCTCGTAATTTCGTTACCTTACTTGTGTTTGTGGATAATTACACTAAATTTATAAGTACAAGATAAAATGAATATGGATAGGGTTATGGGTACTTATGTTTGTGCTTCTATTGATGTATGATGGAAGATACTATGCATATCGAAATCAACAATTGATTGTTTGAGTATAACATCAATATTACATGTTGCTTATGTGATGATATTTGTTTTATCATCATTAAGCATACTTTAATTTTATTCGGCTTTGGTACAAAATCATGATTGGCACGTGCGCAGTGGACTTCATTCCCTACCTCCAGACATGACGCCATTGGAGCTCATCTTAAGCTCAAACAAGGTTCACGGGAGCTCGTTTTGAGCTAGATCCATCTCAAATAAACCCAAAAGTCAATTCTGACTCTTCGTTTTCTTTCAAAATCAAATTTTTGAAAACTTTTCATAACCCCCGACCATTAAGCTTCCTTAACCACCATTAATGGTGGAATAATAAATGAGATTCCTCCATCTCTCTAATATATATATATATATATAAGTCTCTCTTCTCCACCTCTCTAACCACCGAAAAGCCACCAAAACTCCACCATGAACCACCTTAAAACGCCACTAACCACCGCCCTATCGAACATCACTTAATTGAACGAACCCAAATCAAAACCAAAAGCCACCATAAACAACACCACGACTCGAACACACGGCCACGACAACAACCACAAACCTCCGACTTCGAACAACGCCGACTACCATCTCATCCAGCCAAACGCAAAACCAAAACATGAACTCCTACACGCATCAAACCGGCCATCGCCGACCATCGAAAATCCCGCATCCATAATCTAACCTGTCTTCCACGGCGAACTTCAAACCGACCATACCAAAATCCAACCAAACTCTCAATTATTCAGCGTGAGGCACGACGACGATCAACCACTCACCATGCCACCACCAACGACACCAAACGAACCAACGCCGACCACTTCTGCCAAAACTAAACTTTGACCATTACATGTTATCATGCGAACAGAGAGAGAGAGAGAGAGAGAGAGAGAGAGAGAGGTCCATTTCTTTGAGACCCACCACCCGAGTAACTCGACCCGCAAGTAGACATGGTAGAGCTCCTGTCCGTTTTGATGGAATTATAAATTCTTTAACATTTTATAGTATTTCGTCATATCTCTTGTGTTAACCAACAAGCTTATAAACAAAAATTGTTCAAACAAAAGAATATAACCAGGATAGACAAAAACGTGTATAAACTGAACAAATTTAGCACACACATATATATATAGGTTTGATTGAAGAAATTACATCTTTGTTTGCCATTCCGTTTATGTTTCTAAGATGAAGTCCTAGCTGGTAAGAATCACTCAGATTTAGATGGTGAAGGGCCTGAAGGGCCAAGGCTTGCCTTTCTCTCTTAACTTGGCCATGGATTCTTTCATGGCTTCCTTCCTCTTCTTGCTTGCCAATACCTTTGCTTGAACACCACTTATATTTGGGTCCTTCTTCTCTTCATCCGGTGGTGGCGGTGGCCTTCTCCCTGCTGCAAATGCACTCTGCTCATGCCACATTGATCCTACCATTGCACCCGTCAAACCCAATGCAACAATCCTGCATAATGTTGTTTGCGTATTAAACAGTAACATAGTGACACATGTTGCATTTCACATTTTTTTTTTTTTTAATCTAGATGAATGTCTCGCAATGCACGACATATAGAGCAGAGCTAGACCATCCTAAGAAAAACGTACCTGCGATTGGCTGTGGGTGGCTTTGCTGTGGGAGACGGAGACAGCATAGGATTTGGAACCATGATGAGATTGAGAGGTAGCCCTAGCCCCAGAGAGGCTTATGCAACCAAGAGAAGCCACCCCGAATCGGGTATGTTTTTGTGATATGATGCTGTGGTGGAGAAGGTGGAAGTAACGACTGTGGTAGCTGCGGATGATGTTGAATGTGCCATGATGATGATGATGATGTTGAAGATGATGGTAGATGATTTGTGGAACACAAGTCAATTGGGTGACTGGTAGGAAAGGGAGGATGCATTTTTGGATTTGGCTGTTAAATAAAAGAGAGGATCTATTGGTTGGTGATGGATAAGGTTTAGTTGTTTGTGGACCCTTTTGCAGCTGACTCACACAGCATCTATTTCTCTGACCCGGCCCCCAACGACACAGCACAAGAATAGGAATATTAAACCGGCCATCGCCGACCATTGGAAAACCCGCATCCATAATCGAACCTATCTTCTCCGGCGAACTTCAAACCGAACACACCAAAATCCAACCAAAGTCTCAATTCAGCGTGACCCACGACGACGATCAAACCCTCAAACATGCCACCACCAACGCCACCAAACGAACCAACGCCGACCCCTTCTGCCAAAACAAAACTTTGACCATGACATGCTAATCATGCGAACAGAGAGAGAGATAGAGAGAGAGAGAGAGAGAGAGACGTCCATTTCTTTTAGACCCACGATCCGATTAACTCGACCCGCAAGTGGACATGGTAGAGCTCCTGTCCCGTTTTGATGGAACCTGTCTGGAATCCAACAAATTCATAGTTCTTACCTTGGCTCTTATTGTTTATCTAGTTCGTTTATTTATTTTGTTGTATATAATTTTCCTCGTAAATCATGTACATGTAACATTCTGAAAATCGTGGAAAAATATATAGATATACTATTATATTATATAATATCATATGGTACGTAATTTTATATGGACAGTATGAAAAAAACATATAATACGTCGTATCAGTGCACAAATGTATCGCAATGCGTAAATAAATAATTTTAGTTCATAAAAGCTGCACCTGCACATAAGATTTAGAGACTTCGAATGTATATTGTACATAAAAATCGACTCGAATATGGAATTACCTTTTTACCCGGTGATATGGTTTTCGATATAAGTATATTATTGACTTGTACGATGATACACTGTATTTGGATAAATATCAGGTCATTAGGTCTATTGAGATGTATAAAATTTTACAACATAAAAGGTTTTATATGCAGTGGAAGTTCATGAATTTGAGGATATGTGTCCTGCATCGAATTCACTCATTAATATAATATAAAATATAATTACATTGTTGAAATCATTAAAGACCATAGACAATTTTTATTATACTTGAAATCTTTAGATATAGATTTGTACATAATTTAACATAGCTTTTTAGACGACGTATATAGCAATAATTATTTGTAATTCCCGTTTAAAATAATTATATTGTTAGTGATATATATAGATTTATTATTAATCCATGTATAAATATGACAATCCATGATTCCATATTCGTTATCTGCTGCTTTGACTTAGATGAATATTAGGTTCAATAAAATTATTAATATAGTTTAAAACGTGTAGAAATTGTTAGGATCGTGGTTGGATTTTCTTTTTTTTTTTTCACCATAAGTTTGTGTATAGCATGTCATAATCATGAGTTTAGATTCATTTTTTAACCTTGTCGTAGTCATTTTTGTTATATGATACTATGATATGTACTTGTATGGTGAGTCACTCGTTAATAACGAAGCGCTTACGTATATAAACCCATTCAGTCTTTTAGGTGCCTGTACTTATCTACCTTATTTTATAAAAAAAATGATAAATGATAAATATATAAAATAAACAAATTTTTTCTACCTCTTCCTTTATATAGGATACCTACTAGCAAATAAAAATCTTTTGTCAGCTTTATAAAAACATATAACTTAGTTACTTTCTAAATTATCAAAATCTAATAAATAGGGTTTTCTAAAAAGAAAAAATTGGAATCATTTAGGTGTTTTCTCAAATCATTAAATAAAATTAGACTCTTTATATATAGGAACTTTTTGAAATCAAACTCAGATCAGTAATAACTTTAAATTGGTGGTATTTTCACAAATTAAAAAAGATAAACACACTAAAGATTTTACAAAGTCAAAAAGAACTATAAGGATTTTATTCCGACTAGCAGATACGTAGGCACCTAAGGAGCGGTCATAACTATAAAAATCTCTTATGATCTTTTTAATACAAAAAAAAAAAAAACATTTTTGTAAAGCCCAAATTAAATGTTTTATGAAGTTTTGGCCTATATGATTCAAGATTTCTGAAGCTCATAAAAGTCTAAATAACCATTTAGATTTTAAAATTGTAGCCCTTAGATCCATTAATTTTTTGTTTTTCATGCGGATCAGTAGTCGAACCGGAAAGCAAACTACCAATTTGATTTGTGGTTCACTCTTTTTTCGAATTTAGCCCGTGGCGACTCCAAATCAAATTAATTTTTAGAAATCAGCCATGGAGACCTATTATCCATAAACCATAGCCCATAAAAATTAGTGATTGCACTTTGCATCTAGATGACAAAGATCTTCCAAGGTAGTAGATGTAATTAAAGGTTCTTCATTGTTCTTGATTCACTCTTATTTCATGTTTCCTTAAATTGATCTTCAGTGAAATATTTTCAGAAGAATGTTGATGTTTTTTATTAGAGTTGATAATGCTTCAATTTTTGCAAATGAAAATGAGGAGGTTTTTATTTGTCGAGTTTGGTGTCCAATCTTGACCATTAGATCATTTTAAGATAGGCAATTGAGATTTAAACCACCTTTAACCTAATAAAAAGATCATCTTTTAGATGAATGTGGACCATAATAGGCCTAAGTCTTCATAAGAGTCATTATATTACAAGCTTATGGCTTATAAAACAAGACTTTAAGGGCTTTATTAATTAAAAATGAAAAAAGAAAAGTCATCCTTATGGCCTATTTCATGCAAAAGACCATATTATAGTTGAGAGCAAATAAATTGGTCAAGGAATCCCTATTCCTCTAAGGTTAGGTATCCTTATAATTTAACCTAACTTCTAGGCTCCACCACTAATCTTAACTCCCTAAGCTTTGCCATTAATCTAAAAAGCAATCCCAGCATTAAATTGGCTTGTAAGTGCAATAACTAGAATGCCCTTGTACATATTCACCACCAAAGGGAACTATGTAAAACACAGATCCTTGGGCTATCTACCTTAGAAAACTTCTAAAAAGTGTAATGAAAGAGAACTCATGCAAAATGAAAAAGGGTGAAAACGGGTATGTGACATGCAATATCTCTTATAAATTCTTTAATCATTTGATAGTATTTCATCATATCTAACTTATGTTAACCAATATAATAAAAATATTATTCAGTCAACCTAGTAACCAACACGCCAACATATTACACCATGTAAAAAGCTTATAAACAAAAATTGTTCAAACAAAAGAACATAACCTGGATAGATAAATACGTGTGTAAACTGAACAATTTTAGCATGCGCGCGCGCGCGCACACACACACACACACATATATATATAGGTTTGATTGAAGAAGTTACATCTTTGTTTCCCCTTTCCATTTATGTTTCTAAGATGAAGTATTAGTTGGGGAGAGATCACTCAAATTCATATGGTGAAGGGCCAATAGGTTGGCCATGGATTCTTTCTTGGCTTCCTTGCTCTTCTTGCGTGCGAATACCTTTGCTTTAACAACACCACTTATACTTAGGTACTTCTTCTCTTTAGGCGATAGTGGCAGTGGCCTTCTCCCTACTGCAAATGTACTTTGCTCATGCCACATTGATCCTACCATTACACCGATCAAACCCAATGCAACAATCATGCTTAATGTTGTTTGAGTATCAAATATTAGTAGACATAGCGGCATATATTGCAATTCACATATGTTTTTTTTTTTCATTATCTAGATGAATCCCTTGCAATGTGCAAAGTATGGAGCAGAGCTAGGCTATCCTAAGACGAATGTACCTATGATTAGTTGTAGGTGTGGCTTTGTTGTGTGAGACGGAGACAGCATGGGATTTGGAACCATGATGAGATTGAGAGGTAGCTCTAGCCTCAGAGGCGCTTATGTAACCAAGAGAAGCCACCCCAACCTAGGGGATGTTTTTTGATATGATGTTGTGGTGGAGAAGGTAGAAGCAACGATGGTGGCAGTTGTGGATGATGTTGAATGTGCCATGATGATGATGAAGGTGATGATAGAGCTAGACACATAGGCCGTGACCTGTGGGCTAGCCCATTTAAAAGCGGGCCAAATTGGCCTGGCTCGTTTAACCCGTGGGCTAAAGTAGGCCGGATAGGGTTGGCTCGCGGGCCAAAAAAAAAAATGAATAAGTTTAAAAACAAGATTATTGTAATAACATATTAGTGATTATTTATGTATGTTATGAAAAAATATAGATTGATACATGAACCACAAGTATTATAACATTTTTTAAAATATATATTTATTGATTTAAATATAATATGATATCTAATAAATCATTTTAAAAACTTGTTTTTATATATAAGTAATCAAAATGGCAATAAAATTATACGTTAATACATAATAAAACCTTAAAATATATAAATATTTTAATTTTTTTACATAAAATGACATTAAAAATTAAAAAAATTAATTTTGCTATGTGGGCCGGCCCATTTAACCGCGGGCTAATACAGGTTAGGCCTGGACTAAAAAATTTTTGTCCATTTAAAAGTGGATCAAAATGGCGTGGCCTATTTACCAACTTTGTCCATCTCTAATGATGATGATGGTGGTGTTGAAGATGATGATAGGTAATTTGTGGAAATGACACAAGTCAATTATGTGTGACTGGCAGGAACGGACGATGCATTTTTGGATTTGGATGTTAAAGAAAAGAGAGGATCTATTGGTTGGTGATGGATAAGTTTTGGTTATTTGTGGACCCTTTTGTAGCTGATTCACACTGCATCTATTTCTATCACCCGGCCCCCAACAACACAGCATAAGAAAAGGAATATACCTGAGTAAGCACCATTCATTTTAATTTGCCATGTCCAGAAACTCAAGTTCCTGGCTTACGCTCATTTGTGTAATTGTATTACTGATGGTATTGATTGAATTGATGCATGTAAGCACTAGTGAAATCCTGACGACGGCGGTGCAATTGCCCTTGTTCAGAAACTCAATCTCACCATACCTATTTCCATTCTCCATCTTTTTTTCACTTTAGTTTTTCCTTATAACACAAAGGCAGTAGATCATGGTTAATACCACACATACATACATACATACATATTCTATATATATATATAAAGCACAAATTATACATATAGATAAGGTTTGGTTATAAAACCTAAACAAGATAAGAATAAGGAGAGTTGGACAATATAATTCTATTTTATCATATTTGGTAAACATGAGATCGGATAGTACTAAACAAATTCTAATTAATAGATTTTATTTTTATCTAATTCTAATATTTTTGTATCATCACATATAAAGAACAAAAATTTTAAGTTTTATCCCGTTTTAAATATATTTTGTGAACCAAATACAATATAATGACTTTTATCTAGTCCAATAACATGAAAGATGGTGCAATCAAACGCTACGTGAGAATTAGAGACGTAAATTGAGTGTAATTTGACATTTTCTATAACTTATCTATATCAATATTAAACAAATACTACCTTTGTTAAACTCCATATTTCCAATACATAGTATACAATTTTTTAATCTCATTTTCAATGTAGTTACATATTTTGTAATTACATTTTCTATCATTTTTTTTTCATTGGTAGGGTTAATTTAGTAAATGTGGGTAATAATTTAAATCTCATGGTACTTTTAAAGCAGTTTTTTTTTTTTTCACTTTAAAAATAACACTTTATTTTCCACTTTTTTTTTATGGAGTAGCCAAATTTCATTTCTAGGAAAAGAAATAGTTTACATCAAGTTTATTGACAAAAATTATCTTGATCTAACAAAAAAAAAACATTCATAGATATAGGATTCAAAAATAAACATCATAAAGTAAAAGGATGTTCTTAAATATATTGGAGAGGTAGACAAAAGTTCCTCTAAAAATAATAAAGATGTAAAGGTCTTCATATCTATTTTCCACTTTACTTCCATTATCCCATATTTTCATTCACTTCCTTTTTATGTTTTTATTTTTTCCATTACAGTTTTTTGATAATTTTTATGTAACTATTTTCAATTTTATAATTATTTTTTATCAGCAACATCGTGCTTTTGTCTGGTGTAAACATACACATAGGATTTCACAAGCTATCGCCATAGCTATCTATGATCATTTTAAGGATGTTTTTGAACAACTGTATTTGAATTTTAGCAACAATTTAGATTGTGTATATGGTTTTTAATGTTATGAAAATGCAGAGCCGCGTTCTGAAATATAGTAACTTTTTGTGTATTTGGAGTTAAATTTAAAAAGAATAAAAAGAAAGGAAGAAAGGAAGAGTGAAGAGGAAAAATAAACCATTGAAAGTTGGTTTGCGGTACACATCTTCACTAGGGTGAGCAAAGCTTAATTTTTAAAGGCTTAGACTTAGCTCATTTAAAATTTAGCGAGCTTGAACTGAGTTTTTTAACGAGCTTGAAATTGAGATTCAAGATCGGCTGGTTTAGTTAAATGTGAATGAGTTTAAGTTCGAGATCGACTCATTTAGATAGTCCTTTTTTTATTTTTCTAAAAAAATATAATAATATTTCTATTAAAGTGTTGCTATAATATATATACATAATTATTGAATAAAAATTAGTTCTATTACATAGTTCTAGATAACTTTCATATATAAAAAAAACATAAATCTACTAACGACTTATTAATAAACTTATTATGAGTCTAGTCACAAGCTTTTACCATCTGGCTCGTAACCCTAAAGAGCTCAAACTCGACTTGTTTAGAAAAAACAAGCTTTACTTTAAGTTTAGGCTCGACTCATTTACTAATCGAGAGCAAGCTTAGAACGAGTCGAGCTTGAGTAGCTCACAAGTAGCTAGGCTTGTTTGCAACCCTAGTCATCATGGGTTGGTTTAGGTCCAGAATCGCACCCGAATCACCGGTTCCCATGGTTCAATTCTATTTCCTTTGGAACCAGGAACCGCAAAGTTAAAAATAATAATAATAATAATAATAATTAAATAGCTTTACTTAATTTAATTAAAAAAATGCAAAATAAATTTTGAACTTGAAATATCATTGGATTTAATTGTTTATAACCCATTAGTTAAAAGAAATTTTGTATTTTTTCTACTTGCACTTTTAATTATCATGTTAGTAATATAGGATAATAAAATATTTAAGATACAATAAAGTTCCACAAATATTAAAACATGTCACATGTTGCTTAGAAATCTATAAACTCAATAATACATGATTTTAAGTATATTTATTGTTTGTGTTGTTAATTATAATATTAAATGTCATGAATAAGAAGTAAATATAATTATGTTTTAATTTTCTTTTCTTCATTTTTCCTTTCTTTTATTTCTTGTGTGTAGAATCGTTGGAATCATCAGTTTAGCTTGCGGTTCTCAAACCATAGGGTCATGCAATTTTAGGGGTTGGAACCACCAAGACCCATCAAAACTGCGAGTCTTTAGCCAATTCAATCTCGCCTTTCTCTAGCAGGTTCCTAATTTAGGAACTATTGGTGACAGGTTAGGTCAGTTCCCGAGCATTTGGCTTAGACATGCTAGAGGGTCAAGAGTCAAACCAAAGCCAATAAAAAATAAAAATATATGGCACATTTTAATTATGAAAAACAAATGTATATGACATCACTCAATTAAATTTATATTTGGATCAAATCCATCAATTAACTGTTAAATTCATGTAAGACATATACTTAAAAAAAAAGAAAAAAATATAACACAATGATCATGTTTTATAAACTTATAACCTATTTAGAATTCTAGAATTTTTTTTTTTTTCTTGCCTAGCCCAATCAACCATTCTAGTTTGACTGGGTCCCGATTTTACCATCCGGGTCAACCAAGTCAATCTAAATCGAGTCAAATGCATGGACCAACCTGCTTTTATGACTGATTTTGTTCAAATGGGTTGAACTAACCAAGCTAATCTGGGTCCGGCAATATTAAACTTAAGTATTTTGGAATTGAAAGAGACTATTATGTGTGTGTGTAGCATATCCTATACGTTTGACTTAAGGAGGAGGGATTGTTGTTTGTG
This sequence comes from Combretum micranthum, assembly GCA_024138025.1. Classification (NCBI taxonomy): domain Eukaryota; kingdom Viridiplantae; phylum Streptophyta; class Magnoliopsida; order Myrtales; family Combretaceae; genus Combretum; species Combretum micranthum. The sequence goes on along the minus strand of JAMXBD010004293.1, from coordinate 54,110 downwards.
TTAATGTTTAGGAGAACCACATAACAAGTAATATTTTACAGTATCTATGCCTATATGGTTCCAACCATGGAAAAAATAATAAAGCTACCCAAATAAGATCTCTTGTGGACTTATTTTTATTAGCAGATCATGCACCCATTATAACATGACAAAATTTTTCTTTGTTTTTCTTTGAAAAAGATAAATGAGGTGGGGTTGGCCACCAAGGCACCAAACACCATGGGTAAGTTTCTAACATTGTGATATATATAATCGGACACACAAACTTAGGGTAGTTGGTTCTTTTTTCTTAAGAAGAATAACTTCCAAACTTGGTTTTTTTTTTTTTTTTTTTTCCATTATATCCAATCAATAAAAGAAGCAATCCATTGCACCCTACTCTTGTAATTAACAAAACACAGTATGTTAGAATCCTAGAACAAAAATCACCATCAATTCTCAAGTACATTCACGACGTGGGAAGGCTACGGGTAGCAAGCCAAATCTTTCTTTTCTCAACTTTACATTACAAGGATAGGAGTTCCTAAGCTCTATCATAACACAAAAATGCTTTTTTTTTTTTTTAATTTCAAATTTTTATTTAAACTAAAAGAAGAAAATGCTAATTATTATTTACTACAATGCATGAGATCGTATTTTTCATGTATACTAAAGAGATCCGGTCAGTAACGACTCTCATTTATCTCCAAACTCAACATCAGTAATGTCAGGATTGACTTTGAAGGAGTAGCACCTCTACCACCTTTGGAGAAGAAGTCTCCTTTAGGGTTCCGCTCAATGTTTCCACAACTAGAACAGCGGGTAAATTGGTTCTTGTAACCTTCAAACTGCCGCTTACAAGCCTACACCGTGATTTATTTACCACCAGCTGCTCAATATCGATTTTTGTGGAAATTACAAGCTGGACAGGTGGTTATATACTTGTGTACACAACTAAGCATATTATTTACTTGTACCAAAATACAAATTACTAATGTTAGAAAGCATATCGAATGTCAAATCAAATTCAACCTTTACAGCTAAGTCCTTAATGATCATATACAACGTTGCTCGATTTGTGCTTGCCATTCCTGGGCAGGAGAGACGCTTGCTTTTTTCTGTATCATTTCAATTTTATGGTTAGTTGTCCCTCAAGAGACGACGATCATACATCGGCCCTAGTTTATTCTTCAATACGGAGTCATATCATATCCATGACAAAATAGCTAGAGAAATAAAATAGGCTCTAAGTAAGCCCACCCCACCCAGGCAACCATTGGCTAGTTAAAGCCCTAGTAAGTTGCGTCCAAGAACCAGAGATCGGGCTCACGAACTCCGTGGCTTGAGAGCTCCAGTAGCCTGCATTGGCAAGCAAATGGCACTACTAAGTTAAGCACCACATTCTGCCAAAGATTCTCAAACAGTTGTTGAAGCGTGCAGAGATGCAGAAAGAAAAAGATGTATTAAGAGATTAAGGGCCTGTTTGGATGATCTGTTTTTCATCTATATTTATTCTGTATCAAAACGATGTGTAAACATATCCGATTTACACTCATATTTTATCTATATTTAATCTATTTGATCTTTTATATGAACTATTAAATATTTTTTATTCATATCTATTTTTTGATAAACAATTTATTGAAAAAAGTTTGAAAAAAGTATCTATATCTATAATCTATCGACAAACAAACAAACCCTAAACGAGCTTATGCAGTAAAGAAAAAAATGTGGCTCAAAATTGGAATTCTGACTTTCTCTGAAGCTCAAACAAAAAATTTGCACTAACAATGTAGAAACAATCTGAGCTCAAAATTGGAAGAAAAATAAAAACCAAATCTTAACACCAAAGAGGAAAAAAAGAAAATAAAGGAGCAGGAAAAAACAATATGGAAACGGCCTAGGCATTGTCTCCTACATTTTACTCATCATCCTCATCTTCATCATCTCCCGCGGCTGCGTTGAGGGCATTCAAGCGTGCAATCAACCTTTGCTTCCTTTCATCATATGTCAATTTCTTCAAGTTGAACCTGTTGAAAGAAATGCACATTTACTACTATAAAAGAAAACCAATGTCCACCAATGTAAAAGGGAATGTCACCAGCTACCAACTCTTATGAGGCAAAGTTACATCATGAGATGATCAGCACGTATGGGCAGAGAGACAGAGAACATTATATATACATACGACTCAGAAGGATTTCACTAAAAATGCACGTTAGAATATTATCATATGATGTACCCAAATCTTTAAGAAATCTAAGAATCAGGGCTAAATCTGACAAAATGGTAACCATCAAATTATAGTAAGTTCAAGGCTATAATTCACAGCAGTAGAAAAGAAGCTTTCTGACAAAATGAGAAGCAAAATAAAGCATCACAGTCATAAATTGCATATAGTTCACAAGAAAGCTAATGATGCATTTACTGATCCAAACAGGTAGTAAGATCAGATAACAAGCAGCAAAATAAATCCACCAACTAATTGAGCAATTGTCTAACCTCTTATGCTTCTTTGGCTCAGGCTTCTCAGACTTCTTCACAGTGGGGTCAGCACGAATGGCAGCATGAACTTTCTTGTACAAAGCTTCAATACCATCTGCCTCAATTCCTTTCTTAATGTATTCACTAAAGTGAGATTGATACTTTTCAGGTTCGTCTTCCATCAGAGTCTGAAAAAATCAGAGGGCAAAATTCAAACAGAATGGTTATGCATTATCCTCATCGGAGAATACTGTACTCTCAAAAAAGGTAATAACTACACTCAGGTTAAAAAGTGATGTCCCTGACAAGCAAGAGCCTTACACTCATGTATGCTGCAACATGGCCACTATAGATATACTTGCGATGAACCTCAGGATCAAGTTGCTTGTTATCCTTTGAAAACCCAGCGAATCTCTTATCACTGTGAGGAATATCCAGACCACCATCCAATGCTCCCTACAACTCAGAATTTCTTAATATTGTTAGAACATGTACATGCATGCTGTACAACGTAAAAGCAGACAACAGGTAATCAAGACAGCATCGATTGAATTTATGCTTAAAAACAAAGTAACACTTAAGATGAATGCTCTCTTCAACCTCAAGTTACATAAAGCCAAGAGGATTGATCTAATAGCAGGCAAATTGGTAGCAGAGAATATGTGGTCTTATTCCATCAAAAGGAAATAAAAATAAATATAATAATAATAAGTCACAAAGCTATATTCTTTAATCATGTTCAAGTGCAACCATACTGCAAGGAAAAAGCATCTTACTGCCAATTGGTAAAAATGAACAATTTTTTTTTTTTTTTGGCCACATCCAAAACATATACAAAAGAAACAGCAGTACCTTAAGGGCACCAAACACACGGTTTCCAGTTGTTGTTCTCACAAGACCAACATCAAGAAGAGCACGGAATGGCCTTCTGGTTTCAGCAGGTTCACTGTGTAATCCTCCCCAGTTGCCTAACAGAATGAACATCTCTTAATCAATCACACAGCAACAAGACTAAAAAAATTCCCAATGAGATATTGGCACCATAATGTTTTACCTCCATATTACCCTCATATTCACTATCCATTTCAAGCATCTTCAAAACTCGGCGTGCAAGGAGGAGCCCAGTGCAATAAGCTAGTTGTACAAGAACAATTAAATGAAATTATTAATGGAACATAATTAAGGCTTAGAGGACAATTGTTTTGTCAAGAAGCAGGTTACAGCTACATGAAAACTATATAATTATATACCAGCAGCATAATTTGTGAGACCAACTTCAAGCCCATAACGAGGCAGTTCATGAGAATAGGCAGCAGCAAGAACCATATCACCAGCAATGCTGGCAGATGTTATTTGGGCAACAATATCTTTGTTAGTAAATCGCACTACAAATCGGTACTTTGGGGTGTTGTATTTGTTCTTGTCCTGATTAATGAGACGAATTCTGGCCCGGTAATCAGTCTTCCCCTCTAGAATGTCAAATAAAAGGCAATGTCAATTAAACAAAACAGAAATCCATAAAACACCATCCTACTGAAACAGCACATAATACCTCTCCTTCTGTTGTATTTGACCTGAAACCGCTTAAAGTAAGCCTTTGTCTTCTGTGACTTGACAAATGCCTGAAACAAGAAAAGATTTTTTTCACCAATACTCAGATGGCACCATTATTTCAGATATGGAAAAAGAAAACTAGAAAACTCATATCAAATTGTAACACCAATGATAATTTAATATACAGAGACATATACACATACATATAGGAAGTACAGAAACAATGAGGCAGACCTAATAGTACAACTACATCATTACATAAATGAAAAATAAACTTCATGACCAGATATACAAAATCAAAAATCGATGACGAACCATTTAGATGCTATGCTACAAGGATGAATATTAAAAAGAATAACAGGCACCCAGAGAAAGAAAGAGAGAGCTAAGCCCCCAAACATTGTATAACCTGCATTTAGCACATGTCAGACACCATCCCACCTTATTAGAAACAATTAAAAATTGAGACAGACAAAATTATAATTGGCACTATGAACTTGTATGTCTAAAGAGTCCAGCATTTGTTCAAAATTAGAATAAAAAAACACAGGCATCACTCACGCAGAATTGTCTTTTTTTTTCAGTAATTTAAGTGCTGAAATAACCCTATCATCAAGAGATATATTATATAGAATCCGCATTAAAAAAATCCTTTTTCTTTTGTTAGATACATGAAAAATTTCTATTGAATAGGTCACTCTAATTTCATCTCATCACTAAATTGTGTCAGAATTTGGATGTTTGTGTTGATGTTCATGTCAGCAGAACCCTAAACGTGCTTATTTGATTCTCATACAACATCAAAGTTCGTTTTTTTCTTTTTTTTAATTTGCAAGCCAAAGTGAAAAATGAATGCAGATTCAAATCTTAAACGAACAAATAACACACATATACGGGAACATTGCATTGCATTCATTGACAATGTAGACTAAAACAGTTAAAAGAGAAGCTAGGGTTTTCTAGAACTAACCATGGCTGAAGCAGCAGAGAGGAGAACACAGAGAAGAAAAGACGGCTCGACGGAGGAACAGGCAATTTTTCCTTCAACCCCTATAAACCAAAATATAAAACCCTAACCATTGACATTTGGGCCTACTGGCCCGCTACAGGGAAGGATTGCAGATGGGGCCATTCACATAAGCCCATAAATGGCAGACTTTCTATATGATTTTTTTTTCCAGGTAGTATCTTTCATTTTCCTTTAATATACGGCACAAATGGTACGTAAATATTGATATAATTTAATATGTGAATAAATTTTTTTTTAAATTACACATTGTCTTTACAATTTGTTGAAATAATATAGAAACCCGTGCACTGCTTATCCAAAAGTGGAGTCTATTTATTTTAATATAATAGTTTTGATAAGACAGCTTATTTGTTCGTTTATTAAACTAAACCTCTTAATTAATTTAAAAAGATCCATAATATAATTATCAAGTTATTATTTAAAAAAAATACAAAATAAGTTAAATATTCATTTAATTCGTATGAAAAAAGATAATAATTCGATAAAAGTAGTCTACTTCAACATCGGTTTTGCTATATCACTACTGCATAATGTTAATTAATGGTCAATAGTTTGGTCATAAATTAGCTCAATTCCTAAATAAAGTTATTCAATTGTTAGTAGTAACATTATAAAATATGAATAGTACGATTCAGGTGGGTTTCACTATATAAGCACATTAAAATTAGAAACCAAATTAAATATATATAATATATATATACACTTACAAATTTTTTTCATACTCTTTTTTCCTAATTTTTTAGGCGTGTGTATATAATTTAACATAGCAAGCTAAACAGTTCTATGCCTAAAAATCTAAACCAATAAGACAATCAATTTATTAAGATATCTAAATATCGAAATTTTGTAACGGATTGTTTACTAGGAATGTTTTAAAAATTGAATCTATTAATTAAATTGATAGAATCAATACCATAATTATGGAGTTTACTAAAAAATTACAGAGGAAGTAATTTATTAATCAAATTCATGTATTGCTAATATGAGTTATTATTCAATAAAAGTCTCTAGAGTATCAAAATGACAAAAGAATTATTAATTTTGCTACATCACTACATCCAGTTGATTTATAATAAACGCTTTGATTATAAAATAGTGTTGTATCCAAATAAAGTTGTTCATCTGGCAGTGGTAACATTAGTACAAATAAAGTTAACCTTTTAACTGTTGGAATAAAAAACAAAAAAATAATAATAAAGATTTAGTCTTTAGATATATCACTACATCAAGATAGTTATATTAATTTGGTTTACCAAATAATACAATGCTTTAAAAGCAAAATTCGAACCCAAACATTTATAATTATCTCTCAACAATTTCTATCCATTCAAATAAATAAGATTTGATTAAACCCATACTTCATTTATAACATTTGCATATTTGATATGGCTCACTTTTTATGCTGATGTAGTTATTATCAAACTTCATACTCATGAAAAATGGTTACATGTAATTGAATGGTATACTTATGTCAGCAAGCCCATTTCCGTTAACTCCTGATCCTAATCTGCTTATTTCCAATTTTTTGTTTTTCGCATGTTATCAATATTCAATTGGTTACTTATGATTGTGCAATTATGAATCATATGGCTATTAGCTAAGACAAAAGCTCCTAGGCACCACTTATTTTATGGGATTGTAAGCCCTCCCTTTTCTGTTTCTTTGTCATTTATACCCCAGTGATGATGCAATTTACTAGTAATCTCTTGCACCTACTTTACAAGATCTTGTTTCTCATACAAAATGTAATTAGAATGTCAATATGGCACTTTCCTTACTCTCTTAGTTGTAATAGCTTCCTCCCTTTCTTAAAAAAACAACCTTGTCCCCAAGGTTATATTTGTCATATGTGGCTTGAAATGGATCCTAATCTTCTTAGGAAGCATCATCTAGAGAAAGACCTTTCCAATGTGCCAATACTTATTTAGTAGGAATCTTGTGCTTCAAAATAGTATGGGTCCCCATAATACCAAGAGGCTCAACAAAGGGTATCCTTGAATAACCTCAATAGGCAAATCAAAAGAATGATCTACAGGACCATAAGCCTTCTTAAGAGCTGAATAATGAAAGAAATTATGGATCTTAGCATAGGATGGTAACTCCTGTTCATGAGCAAGGGCAACAAATCTCTAGGGGAAGAAGACATATGATGAGAATCGGAGGACGTTATCAAGGGAGATCAATGCATTTCAAAGAGTGTAGAAGTTTCAAGTACAAAATGGAAAATCAAGGAACAAACAAACATATTCAAAACTGAAGCGAATAGATAAAAATCGAAAGTCTACAACTGCACACCGATGACATAGGCCATCGGCCTTTAGATCTACGCCACCAACTATGGTTGTCAAACTCGCGAGTCTACTCGTACGTTTCTACGAGTTTACGAGTTGATGATGATATTTCGATTCAACTCGCATTCAAAATCATTTGTGAGTAAACTCGTAAGTAGAATCGTAGAATCATGAGTAGAAACAGAATCGGTGGTAAATCGGTGTAGAATCGTAGTAAAATCTTAAAGTTTAATTTTAACACTTTTTTTTCTATTTGAACTTAAAAATGCAATCAATTTAATATATTTAAATTTAAGGGTTTTTGGGGTTGGTTCTTGATATATTTATCTTAATCTAACTTAATTTTAGTTTTTAAATTTTTTTTCCTTTTAATTCCTTTTTTTGTATTTTTTTTAGAGTGTATTTTCTTTTAGGTTATATACTATATATATTTTGAACATTTTGAATGAAAATTAAACTAATATATATAGTGCTATGTTTTTTCCTTTTTTAATAATTTTCTATCTATAAAATATATTTGCCATAAATATAATGATTTTTTGTGCAAATATATAGTGAACCGAAAATATTCATTACTACACAAAACAAGCTACTCACACATGATAATTTAAATGATTTGCAATATATCTTAATAATTATAATTATGAATCATTATTAAATAAAAATAATTATTTAATTATAAAATTGCAGTAAATATATTAATGACATATCTGAATTATAATTGATAAAACTTAAATTTTGGTTGTACATAATTAATTTAATACTAAATTCTTTATTTTCATAATTTATTTAAAGTTTTATTATTTCAGTAAGTACATCAATAGTTTTTTGTAAGTAAATTTACATTAGTTGTAGAATCTTACGAATTCTCTGCGTTTCGATTTTATGTTCCGATTCTATGGACCCCTTAGCGATTCTAGGTAGAAAACTCGATTTGAAACCATGCCACCAACCGTATGGGAGTTACACACCGCCGCATTTGAACAATACATAATCGAAATTCTTTAAACCGTCTTCCACACTACCAAAGTCCAACACCATCAGCGTATCTTGATAAGTTGCTAGCGTATAATTGCGAGATTTATCATTTTCTTTTATGTCTTTAGGGTTTCTTTTTGCAGTTTATATATAGACTTTTCTTCTTGTTTTGGCAACATAGAAGTTTTATGACATTTCTTTTGTGAAAGACTCCTCCTTGTGAGTTCTTGAGATAAGAGCTTGTATTGCAATTGTTTGCAATATTTGCATGATTATTGAGAAATCTAATTTCCTTTATTCATTCTCTTGATTAAATCTTTGGATTCTTTAACTAGTGATTCGTTTGTAATTCGTAAACCAATCGAATTACGATTCTTGTTACAAACCCATTTTTATTTGTGATTTGAATCATATCGAATTACGATTTTATCCACATCTTTATGATTTCCTAGTTTGTTTTATTTTAGAAAACCCTAAAAAGATCAAGAACCCTGATCTTTGAAGAAAAGAATTTCTGACCCTATGGATTCGTATCAACATATCTACTCTATGTCTGTCAGCCATGTGATTAACTTTCACCTTAAGTCTATAAGAGATGCTCTCTCAAAAGCTTCAACATCTCATCTCGAGAAACCAAAGTAAACTTCATTGCTTCAATATTAGAAGTGTCTCTGCTATAAGCAATAATAGATGGAGAAAGATGACCATAGACCAACTCAAAGGGAGTCGTTGTAGCACCTTCTTGATAGGAAGTGTTATAAGCATACTCAACCCAAGGCAAGATTTTCTAGTGATGTGAAACAACTCCTATAAAAATTTTCTCATAAAAACGAGGTCTCTATTCAAAACCATAATAGTGAATAAAGTAACTAGCTTAGTAGCACTGAAATGAGAATCCAAGGGACCTATATGACAATACTTTGTAAAATGTTACTAAATATATGCAATTCAAAATCAATATTAAGTTAAAATATCAAACTTAAGTCTTAAATATGATAGTGTAAGGTAAGTGGATCTATCAATACCATAGGATAGGAATTAAATATGAATATTATTTCCATCAGAATTATTGAGTACTAACGATCATTGTAGTCAAACCTGGACCAAACAGGTCAGTTCGATTCGATTCATCCGGAACTGGTCTTAGAAACAGACTAGTCCATGGTTGTATCCCGTTTTTGAGTTAAATTAACCAAGCCCGGTTGACCCGAGTGAATCAAACGAATCTCAATGAATTACTTAAAAAAAAACAAAGAAAGTTAAAAACTAAAGACCTAACAACAACGAGTTGTCTGAAGGAAATGATTGACAACTGCATTTAGTTTGGTAGAGATAGAGGTTTAACATGGAGGAGATGGCCGACGGTGTGAGGTTGGTTTGATTTGGTGGGTTTTAGTCTAGAATCTTAGTTCAGAGTATGTTAAGTTCAGTTGGTTTGGTAACTCAATAAATATCGTGACTCGATCTTTGATGTGGTTTGGTGATGTTCAGGAATAGGGTTTAGAGACAGAAATGACTAGAGAGTAGTTAGAGAGAGACAGGTTTGATGTTGAAGAAAGTGTCTTTGGAAGAAGAAGATCTACTTTTTAGATCTCAAAAGCGTTATTAAGTTTCCTTAGTAAAAGTAGTGTTTATTATTTAGTACATATTACATAAAGTTCACATGGGTGCAGGCACCAAAAAGTAAAAAAAATTGTCACCATTTAAGGAGATTTTCTCATAACATTGAGTATTGTTTTATGTTTGAAAAAAGAAGAAAGAAAAAGTAAAGAGCATAATATCGTTAGTCCATAGAAGTGTCATAGTTGGAAAGGTTAATTCTTACTAAGAGTGCATGAATTTCATATTTTTTATAATTTTCATTTCAGGCATGTTCTCGAAGAACCAAAGCTTGATGCAATAGAATTCAATAACATCAAAAAACTAAAAATCAAATAAAGGAACTTAGAAAAAAAACTAAATATTTGTTCTTACTGGTTTATAATTCATAACCAATGATGTGAAAACCAAACCGGCTCGGTCAGTTCAATCCAGTTCAACAGGAACCGACCTTAAACTGGGCCGGTCCATGCTAGAAACTTGTTTTTACATTGAATTGGTCAAACTCGATTGACTCAACTGGTTTAGCTGCGACCGGGTTAAATCGACTGGATCAAGGGGGTCCGAAGGCACCGCCTTAAAAAAAGAAGAAGAAGAAGAAGAAAGAACTAAAATAAAAACAAAATAGCAAATAAAAATAGGTAAATAAACCCTAAGTCCTTCCTATAGTCCTCACAAATTATGCGACATCATGGAAAAAGACAGTAAGTCCGATGGTGCTGATGAGATGAAGATTCAAAAAGTCTATAAAACCTGAGCTTAAACCCAAGCGTTGTGGGGATACCACATGTATTATCAACGTTCCAAGTACTGCATTTACAACCTAGAAATGCATCCCTTCAAATTCATCTTAACATATCCCTTCTCTTGCTTATTTTTCAAGCCTAATGCTTACTATTTTCTTTGAGAAACCGAAACACTTTTGTTTTAAAAATTTATCTTTTCCAATGGAGAAGCCTCAAACCTGATGGCTTGTGTTGTTTTTAATATGGTTTGATATAGAGAGAGTATAAGTTTAATTATGTGATGTCGGTAAAGCCTTAAAGAAAAAATTCAAATTATGGAAAAAAAAAATCAATTCAAATATTCATTTACAATAGTAGAGGACTTGTTTACCATTAGTCGTACATAGATGGCTTGTCAAAGTGTATTCAATTATTTATCTAGAATAATTGCAACCAAACCAAGTGGATAAACATTTGCTTTCAACCATAAGTTTGAAAAGGGTTTATATGAATTATAAAAGTAAATAATATTGGTGTTCAAAAGGTGGGTAATTTTAATATCATTTTAATATATAAAGGTGAAGATCAACAATTTAAAACAAATATTTGCCAATTATTAATATTATTTTAATAAATTTTTGCAAGTAAAAGATCGACCTATATGATATATTAGTCTATTAAGTATTTTTCTTCCTCGATAGTATTAACAAAGGAAAAATAATATGACACATGATATGATATGTATACACGTATACATTGAGGATATTAATATAATTAGACTAATGGAATTGATTTAATTGTATAATTTATATTTATTTGTCTTTCATAATTAAAATATATTTTTATTGACCTCGATTAGACCCCCGGTTCGACCTCTGACTTATCCGAGTCAAACTCCGATCCGGTTCTGATAACATTGGTCATAACATGATATTGGTTTTAATACAAGATTTGTTCGGTTTTAATTTATTTATTTTTCAAAAGAATGTGAAAATTATGTTTTTTTTTCCTTTTCTTAAGTTTTTGTCACCAACACATATATAGGGTAAAGAAAATAAAAAGTATTATTGTAAAAAAATTTAAAAAGATGGCATTGAAAAATAAATAAATATAAGACACTTAAAATGTACTAATTCCTAACTTTAAGTATGATATATTATAATTTTTCATTTTTCGTTAACTCCAATTCAACTTTCGGTTGACCCCAGTTCGACCCCTAACTACTCAGCATACCGGTCAACCCAGTCCAATTCTAACAACATTGCTAATAATCACCATTCTCTGACTGTTTAACCTACAAATTGAGTGGACTCATATAATTAAGTGATTAGCTAAAGAAAAAATCACAGTCAACCTTTGATTAAAGATTAACTAATTAATGAAGACATTTGGATTTCGAATCTCCACTAGGTATCTATGTGATCATGCTAAAGATAATTCATATGTTGATTAGCTAAAATTTCTTTTTAATTAAAACCCATTGATAGCATTAACATCTAAAATTCTCGTATTAAGTTTGACCTTAATCTCAGAGATTTATTTCATTATATTGCTAGGATTACATTAAACTCCCTATAATTACGCAGATCTATTTACACGAACAATCCTACGATAAATTGAGTAAAATCAAGTCAAGAATTAATATTTAGGACTATCGATTTAAGATAAACAATTAATGCAACACAATTAGACCAAGAAAATTAATTAATAAAACAAACAATAAGTAGAAATCATATAAATATCCTATGGTTCATCAAAACCTAAATTAGATGCTTATGGAATAAGAGTAACAAAAAGAACATAAGAAGTAAAAGAAAACATGAATCCAAGCATCAACCCTATGTAATTCACCACTTTGTTAAGGCACACAACTTGACTTGCATTAACCTGTATTATGTAATTTATAAAATTTGTGTTGATTGCTGCCCAAGGCTCTTCTCCTTTATATGTAGGTTCTTCAAGCTTGAAAAGAGAAAGTTTCCTCTTCCCAAAATAAGAAGGTTGAAATCTTAAAAAGAGGAAAGCCTTCTTCTACTTGATTTGTAAGTAAAAGCTTCAAAATAGGAAAGTAGACAAGCTCCATGAGTATGAAGATTGAAATCTTTAAGACTTTTCTAAATTATCCCAGGTTGTCATTTTCTTCAATAAAAATCATGAACTTTCCTTTCTTAAGTCATTTCCTTGAAATTTTGGAACGCTGGCCAACACACAACTATGATACAGTCATATGGTGTTTTGTGTAACTCTATGGATACTATTGTTCTAAAATCTATATGGGACACAACTTAAATATGGTTGTGTCCTTATGCCATATCGTGCTTTGATCCTTTTTTCAGCATATTTGGCTTGTCCGAAAATCTTCTTCTTTTCTTATCCAAATGATCACCAAACTTTACGAAACTTTATAAAATTCTTTATTTTCTTGAAACAAACATCTCAAAAGCGTAAAAAAGGTTTATAAGGAGTTTAAGTTCTAATTTCATAATATTAATCGCCAAAAGGAGTCAAATAATCATCATTTAACACTTATAATTAAAAATTAAATAGGGTTTATCATGAAATGGTCACTAGTATGACAATATAATCATAAGATGTAGAAAGGTAAGATACAAAATCCATGGATAAGTTTTTCCAAAATTCAATCAAGGATAGAAAAAGGGACCAATAACCTAGAAGGAGATCGTGGGATTGTCTTAGTCATTTGGCATTCCTTGCAATTTCCCATGAAGTCCTTCACTTGCTTTTGTATGCCTTCCTTGAAAAGATCACTAAAATCCTCTTGTAAGTTTTTAAGAAACCAAAATGACCAAACATTGGAAAAATTTGAAATTCCTCCACAAGTAAGGAACTAAAGGGGATTGAAGCACCAAAAATTTTACATTGATAAGAAAGCAATCCATTTCTCTTCATAGTCGGTATTTAACAAGCACCATCAACTGCAAATTTGAAATCAATTCTTGAAATTAAAAAAGGTGAGAATACTCTTCAAATCATCTAGAGAAAGAAAGTAAAGGCAAATTCCAAAACTCAATCCCTCATTAGTAACTTGCCAAGACAATGCATCTACCACTTGATTACCGAAAACCTTTCCTAATATAATGTCATAGTCATAGCCCACCAATTTACTAAAGTACTTTTGTTGCTCATAAATTTATATAACTTGGGCAAGACTTCTTGAGAGTTCTATGATGAGTTCGAATAGTGAACCTAGTACTAAGTAAATACAACCTCCATTTACATATGACTTCTACAATAGCAAATAACTCTCGAACATGAGTCAATGCCTTCACTAATGGCCTATTCACTTCGCTGAATAGAATAAGGGAGGAATGAGATTCCAATTCAAAGGCAATGTAATAAAATTATGATGGCTATTATAATGTTTGTTTAGTGTAAAAAGTAAAACAAGTAATTGTTATAGTAAATGATAAAATATCGATAATGCCTCCTGTATTTATGACAGAGAGAAGATAATTGTACATGTGTTATTTTCAATATAGGGATATTTATAATAAAGTTAAAAAATAGCCCATTGAATGGCAATTCATGGGATGGAGACATGAATTGTTATTCATCATTTTATGTAATAGCAATTCATTATGAATTGTTATTCCTTTCAGGTAAACACCGTAATATCAGCTTTATGTCGAATGAGGAAGAAATGAACAGTCATTCATGTCAAATGAATGGATTGTAAATGTATAGGCATTTTCTTACGAAAATAGGCAATAGGGTGATGTTTTTGTAGAAGAATAGCCCAAATGGCAGATCCCGAAGCATTGGTTTTCGTAATAAAAGTATTTGAAAAAAAATTCGAAAGCACCAAAATAAGAGCTGAGACTAAAGCTTTCTTTAAAAAGTTGAAAGCAGTTGTAGCATCCAAGGACTAAGTAAATCCTTCATTTTTAAGAAGGTCAGTGAGAGGAGCAGTGACAGAAGTACAACCCTTAATAAAATGTCTATACTTTATTAGTATAGAGAGACCTAAAAAGCATGTAACTACTTTTAAAATGTAAGTATTGATCGATCACTGGTTGTAGTTACCTTGGATGTTTTATGTCTAACTCCTTCATAAGATACAATATGCCCCAAATATTCAATTGTCTTATATATGAAAAAATACTTAGATTGCTTTAGAAAGAAGTGATTCTCCACCAAAGGAGTCAGAACTACTTGCAAATTTCCCAAGTGATTAGTTAAAGAATTGATATCTAATAAATTATCATCAAAGAAGACTATAACAAACACTACAAATAAGGCTAAAAAAGCCTATTCATAAAAAGTTGAAAAGTGGCATGTGCATTACTAAGGCATATGGCATGACAAAAAATTCATAATAACCCTCATGAGTCTTGAAAGCAGTCTCTTCAACATCAAAAGACGTGTGAATTTGTAAGCAAACCCACTTCCATTAACAAACCCATTAACAAGATGACCCTTTATACTACTACAAAACCCTAAAAACCGTCCCTTTGGCCCTATTTTTCCCTTTTTGGGTAGTTCCCAACCCTAATATGCTTACTTCCTCCTTCTCAAGTTATTGACATTTAATTTGTTTCTTATGATCATGCAATTACGAATCGTGTTGCTATTTGGTCGTGTATATTCAAGGTTTGAATATGCCATTTGTCTTTTCTAGCCAAGCCAAAGCTCCCAATAGGTGCCCCCAATTTTTCTAGCATCTTAAGCCTTCCCTTTTTCTGTTTCTTTTGTTATTTGTACCCTAGTAGTGATATAATTTTTAAGGGGATCTACTTTTCCACTCACTTTTGTTATGTTTGTTTCATTTTCTAATAATTTGCTGCATGCATTTTACAATATATTATTTATTGTATGAAATATAATCAATTGCTAAGTTGGCACTTTCCTTTCCCTCTTAGTTTTAACAACTCATAAGGGACTAGTCATTCCATAAAGTCTTTCCATACTTATAGTTTATATGCTCGAAAATTGAAGGTGATATTTATTTATCAACTTCTTACCCAAACCCTTTTTTATCATGTTCTGCATATTTGATATGACTCGCTTTGATTTTGAACTAGTTGCAACAAACGTGTAATCGGATGGTATGCTTATGAGATACCGATTGTTCCATAAAAATTTTATCAAGCTTATAATTTTTATGTCTGGAAAATGAAGATAATATTTATTTATTAATTTCTTTACTTATTTTTAAGTATTTTTTCCCTTTTTACCAAATGATTCAATATACCATAGTAGTTTAAGACCTTTTAGCTGTATAATCATTATTATTATTCTTACTATTCAAAAGCCCTATAGATCATCCGCAATCAAACTCACATCCATTTCATAGTCCCTTCCATCAACTAAAGGAATTTTCTCCCATGAGACATTATATAATAGTCCATCAGCTAGAGAATAAGTCATGCCAGGAGATTATGAATTGGCGTGTAACTTACGCAACAAATGAAGCGAGTCTAGAGTTTCCATTGATTTATAAAGGGTAATACATGTCACGTACAATTATCATTAAGTTCCTTTTTCTAGGGCAAATATGTTTAGTGCAATTGTAATGGAGCTTGCTTAATTTACTTTTACGGAGAGTTTTATAGTAAATGATTAGCTAGATTTGCTATCAAACTCTCAAGTTCTTAGCTTTTAAGGAGACAAATTAACAATTCCATTGTTTATTTTTCCAAGCTTTTGGTGCTTCCATCACTTTCATCTCTTGATTTGGTCTAAAATTTACCATGCCGAACATATGGTCAACTAGTCATATGACTGCTGGGTCAAAGTGAGAGCTTATAAGCCTAGAATATACTCTCCCCCTCTCTCTTCCCCCTTCGCCTAGGTGGTGAGTGAAAAACGGAACATACACTCCGATTTGATATAGATTTATGTACAAGAATTCAAGTTCCATGTGCATATGATCAAGCTGTGGACTTCTTCTGAAATTTTATTTTGTTTTCTTCATGGACATAAGATCTCCCCACACTTGTTTGAAGTCCTCATCCATAATTATAGTAATTATGTACTTTTCATCTAAGACATTGTACGAAAGGATGACAAAATTTTTTATAGCGCAGATTCATGTAAGAAAGCTAGTTCATTGTCATCTTTTGGTATGAAAATGATGCGAGACGCAAGTCAAAACAAACAGAGCTAAATTATTGGTGCAAGAATGAAGAATTAGTATAATGACATTTTTATAACTATGATTGTGTGGGATTTTTGTGTAAAATGATCATATTTCCAAGGAAAATGGACCAATAATCCAAAGTGGCGAGTTTACTTGTGGCAAGCTGCTTTTTTTAACCAAATTCAATCATTTAGGCCTTGAAAAATGCTTTTTTTTTTTAATTGCTGCCTTTTTATGTCTTCATTAAATTTCCATTGCATTTTGGATTATTTTTTTATTTAAGTCTTATTTAAGATCCGACTTATGTTCCAATTCATATATATATATATATATATATATATTCATATAAATTATTAGCCCTAAGATCGGAGGATATATATATATATATATATATATATATTTTAAATTTAGGTCTTAATTAAGATCTAACTTATGGCCTAATTCATATATATACATATATATATATTGTTCTCCATATAAATTATTAGCCAGGACAAAATAATATCATTTTTTTCATTTAAATTATTAGCCCTATGACTTAAGGGGAAAGAATACTGTTTTCCCTTTTTTTTTAGAAATTTTAATGTTGGTTTTTTTTTCCGATTTTCCAATCTTTCCTCGCATCCATTGAAAATTTAAAATATGAAAGTTGATAATAGGTTGCTTTTTGATATTTTTACTCAAATCAACATATTACAATTTTAATTTCTTTAAATTAGACTTCCCAGCATCAGAAAAGAAGAATGAAAACATTAAAAAAAAAAAAAAAGACCGTGTCAAATAGTTTAGTCCAACTAGTAAACTAGCATGTGCAATCAAAAAAGCATGTCACAAATGATTCCTTTGTATGGTCATAGCGGATACATGATAGGCGTACCCTTAAAAGTTGGACCACGGGCTTTAAATCCATTTTCTATCAAGAACAAAATAAATCATCCATGTCCGAAATAAAAGCTCCATGGTACACCTAAACAAATCGTCTGGCCTAAGACTAAGAGGTGCTCTAGTTTCCATAGTTCCGGACCTTTTGCCTCGTGGAAATCGAAGAAACGTGCCATGAGCGAATAATCGCTCAACGATCAGGCGTAATCCCTAAGTAATAAAAGACATCATGTATGCCCAACATTAATTAATACGAAAACATATAAAATAGTTCCAAAACGTATTTCCAATATAGGCTGTTTATTTTATTCTTGAAAGGCCTCTCTTGCAATGATGCAGTCACAAAACGTATTTCCAATATAGGCTGTTTATAACACTTTAAATACAAATTTCAATGCCTATATTTCGACTAAGTTTGATAATCATACTTTTTCAGGAATTATTTTTCGGATCGGTATCAGTTTTGTAAGAAAACCATTCTTCAAATTCCCTCATACCAGCTAAAACATCAAACAAACAACCTATTTGATTGAACAAGACACTTCACCATCACAGCCTCAAGCATTCAAAGGCAAAACAACAACTAATAGAAATCTCAATTGGTATCCAACAAATCACTCATGGGGATCTTTTGCAAATGATATTTTAGCTCTAAGTTGTCCCAAAAGAAAATAAAAAACATCCTCCATCCCAAAATTCCATGCAGAAATATAAAGCATTAAACGTTAAATATCCTAGCAAAGAAAGCTTTCGTACACCATGCTATCATGCTGTTGCGGAGGCTTGAGCTGCGAGTCTCTTGCGAGCCTCCTCAATAATTGATAACTTGATACCCTTACCCTTAGGAAGAGAAACCCAAGGCTTGGTTCCTTTACCAATGGTAAACACGTTGCCCATGCGAGTTGCAAACTCGTGTCCAGTTGCATCTTGAACGTGAATGGTCTCAAAACTACCCTTATGCTTCTCCCTGTTCTTGATGACTCCAACGCGTCCTCTGTTCCTTCCTCCAGTGACCATGACAACATTCCCAACATCAAACTTGATGAAGTCTGTGATTTTGTTGGTCTCGAGATCAAGCTTAATGGTGTCGTTGGCCCTAATTAGAGGATCAGGATAACGAATAGTGCGGCCATCATAAGTGTTCAAATAGGGGATTCCTTTCAGGCCAAACTGGACAGATCGGACTTTGCAAAGCTTAAACTGCAAAAGATAACATTGGCTTGAGTAAGCCCAAAATAAGCCAAAAAGACTAAAGAGCCACACTATGTCTACGATTTCTCAAAGCTCATATGACTAATAATGCTGAATGAAATGTGCACCTTTGCCTCATCATCTCGAATGGAGTGCAGACGGAATCTGCCCTTTGTATCATAGAGAAGACGGAAGTTCTCATTTGTTTTGGGAATTGACACGACATCTGGTACAGCATTTACGAGTTTAGTGAGCAGAATTTCAGATGCTACAAGATAAATAATATAGCAGCAGTATGCACAATTTCGCTTGTGGCTTATCTATAATAACAGTAGACGGTTTCACTTGTGGCTCATCTCTCACTCCACTAGACACTATAGACTGATTTCAAAAATTGAATTTTAGCTAAGGAACTCTCTCTCTTGGACACTATAAGATCAATGACTGTGACAAAACGAAGCATGAACAAGAAACTCAAAACCTTAAAAGCAAGGTATCAATTTATTACAATGAGAGAGAAATTGTACAAGGCCATTGAAACACCTACCCATGAAACCAGAAGGATATGTCTTATCAGTCCTAACTTTGCCATCAACAAGAACATGACGTTGCATCAGAATGGCTATAACTTCACGGTAAGTGAGGGCATACTTCAATCTGTTTCGCAGGATAAGAATCAATGGCAGGCACTCCCTTGATTTGTGAGGTCCAGAGGAAGGCTTTGGTGCCTACATAGCAGACCATAGATCAGCCAAACACATTATTGGAATGAGGTTTCTTGAAAGGACCCAAAGTAAATGGGCCCAAGTACAAAAATCTGAGGCATGTCTAGTTAGGAACTTACAAATGCACCACCTAGCTTGTCAAGCATCCAGTGCTTCGGTGCATTGAGCCTCTTCAAGTGTTTTTTCAAACCTCGAGCCTGCAAACAAACGGTGGTTTTTAAATGTGAAAATTGATAGTCAACAGCTTATATTAAAATCCAAACTCCTTGTTACTGATCATAAATAAATACTGTCAATTTCTCATCCCACTAGCAATCAATACTGTAAAGAAGAAAAGACAATAAGTTCAGACATTTTAAGAAATGCTCAAGGGACCAGAAGAATTCTCAATTATTGCAACTATAATAATACGTCACAGCAACCAGAGATGTTGTATTCCGTTCACATCACGTGCTGGAAGGACTCTCCCATGAAGAATTAGGAGATTTCGGTTCTTAATATTCTGATGGGCGAAAACTACTATTGGCTTACATTTTTATCTGTGTCGACACAAAACCTTGCCTTGTGGATCAGTAGGAGTATTAAAATGACATCGTTTGAAGCTCCCAATTGCTAATCCAACTAGCTCATGAGAAAGAGGAATCGGCAGCCTTGAGTCATAATTTTTTAAATCATTTAAAGCTACATCCTGATGAAGCAAAACAATAACAATCTAAACCAAGCAAGGCCTTCATGGATCTAGCAATTCCCATAAACCGCAAGGAAAATTTAAACGCGTACAGACTCCAAAGACCAGATCGGATCATAATCCTCACGCCA
This sequence comes from Combretum micranthum, assembly GCA_024138025.1. Classification (NCBI taxonomy): domain Eukaryota; kingdom Viridiplantae; phylum Streptophyta; class Magnoliopsida; order Myrtales; family Combretaceae; genus Combretum; species Combretum micranthum. The sequence continues at coordinate 33,753 of JAMXBD010004293.1, read as the reverse complement.
CATGAGACGAGACGTATTCGAATTCAGAACTAGTTACTACGTTACTAATAAAATCAATTATATGTGTGTGGTGTGTATTGATTTAATGCAAATTTCCAACGATTTGCACATTGAACAAGGACTGAACACGAGTACTCAAAAGTAACAGCAGCAAGAACACAAAACAAGGGATAAAGAGGACATAGAAGCTCCGGTTTTAGGATACTAACCATAGTTGAAGTTGAAGCACCGACGACGAAGGCAGGAAAGAAGAAGAAGAAGTGACGGCTATACCGGAACTGCTTATAAAACCCTAACCTCACCCTATCTCCCACTTACCTTTTAAGTTTTTGTGTACTTGTGGAAATCTATAGATATAATATTGACATAACCACCCTAGTCGGCCCATGGACAATGGGCCTCATGCCGCACCTTTATTGCATTATGAAATTTGGCCCCGCAACAACATTTCCATCGGAGTGGGCCTATATATAAAGCCCATCTAATCTCATCCTTTTTTTTTTTTTAAATATGTATGTCTTAATTATCTAATAAACATTTCTCAATTAATCATATCCATTAGTTCACATGAATAAATTAAGTATTGTTTCATTAGTAAATTAACATATTTCATTAACTTATTATTAGATGTATAGACTTTTGTATACTTGAGTATCAATAATACTTACATATATGTATTAATATGTATCCCCCGTAATGTAATGTGTGTGTAAAGGATAAATATAATGAAATAGTGGAATTTCAAATATGCAATCATTATTGAATCAAACATATTCACAATTTATGATTTGAGGAAAAAACATTATATATAAACTACGTTCCTCTTTATAATTAGTAATAGCGAAAATAAGTGATTATGATGGGATATAGATGCATAATGTATTATCATGCATTCTTAATAAAAAAAAATTCTTTATTAATTCATTTATATAATATTATGGTGCAAGTGATGCATGTGCACATTTACTAAGCAATATCGAGTTATATTGAAAAGTTTCATATTGCTATAAATCCAATAATTAAATTTTGTGAGTTGTTTTAGTATGTAGATGATGACTTTTTTGTTGAACAAATATAATATGATTAGCATTTTTTTTTTTGTTTAATTAACAATTCATCTTGTGATATATTATAGTTTTTGTACAATTATTCTTTTCTGTAACAATAATTAAAAAAGAAAAAAAAAAGAAAAATCTAAGCATTATATCTTCTATAATGCATTAATCTATCATTGACCTTATCCAATTTATTTGTTTGACAAAGGCCCAAGATGCAACAATGTGTTTTAAAATATATGAAAAGGTCTCCCTTTCCTTAAATAAATGATTAAGTTTGGTATACCTAATACAATATAATTTTCATGTACAATCTTTGTTTTCTTTATAGAACCATAATCAACTCACAACTTGCGAACATATATACTTCACCATAATTATGTAACCTAAATAACCATCCCAAGTTTGCCTCCTTTGATATAGAAGTTGTGGACTACTAATTTTATAATTTTCGATCATTGCTAAAACCAGACAAGTGATATGAATACCAGACTCTTAATATGAGATTACCTAAATTTAACTCCCCCATTCTACTAATAGAAATAATTGTTAAAAAAAGATAAAAACAATTAAAATCAAATAATCTTCAACCATCCTCATAGCTATCCTTTACGTCTATTGGCTAGCTCATACTATTAACAAAGATATTTTTAACAAATAGCTTAAACATGTCATTAAAGAAAATACATCATATTCCTTTTTTTTTTTCTTTGAGTAAACTTTATACTCTAATTCCAGCAATTTTTTTCCTTACAAATCCATTACTTCACATTTTAAATGCAATAACTTCATTACCACAATCCACTCCTATGTGTGCAAGGTAACACTTCAAAATATTTAGAAAGTAATTAGACTTTTGCAATCCAATATACATAATGACAAAATTGTTCCTTACTAGAGGCTAGATTATTCAAAAAATTAACCATGCAATTTGTATATGATACTATATATATACCTCCTCAATCTCATGTGGTCAAGATCGAAGTGGTAATGGTCAGATTCTTTGTGAGAATATTGAGGTATTGTTGTCGAGTGGTAGCATAGCAAACAATTGTTGCACCCACAAAGTAGTTTTTCATGAATGACATGATAATAGGTGCTAGTGTGGTTGTGTTTGGTATTATCATATTTGATAGATTTTGTAGAGATACAAATAGTGCCACAGTTACCACAGTATTGGATGACAAGATTTCAAAAAGGAACATCAACTTCTTTAGTAAGATAATATATCTAGATGAATTTTACATAGCATAAGCTAGAGCATAAAATTTCTTATTAATATGTGTCCATCAAGATGGTGTTGCAAATGTGAATGAAATGGTTTGGCAACCTACAAATGGTTAAAATTTGGACTATGCAAAATATTATATCTAGTTATGTAGTAGTCAAATAGCAAAGAGCACCTATGGTTTTAGTAAAGGCATGTGGGATAGGTAGAGAGAGGAAAAAGAAAAAAAAAAGGCATTTGTATTAAGTTGTGTATGAAGGTTGAGAAAAGTAAATCTTGTATCATTCAAGGAAAGCCATAAGCATATTGAAGTGCCCTTAGTATAATTTAAAAGTTAATTAATATTTAAGTGGCATTTTGGTAAACAATAAGATTTTAAGCAAGAGTATGTTGGTAATTTTGGTACCCTTTAAAGGATACGTTGGTTGGCTGAAAAGTTAAAATAGGATTTGATTTTTTGGTAATCGCCATTTTTTTTTCTATGTACGTACAAAGAAAGAACAATATCCTTCTCTCTTAACTTCATTCTACCAATCTGGAAGAAATTCAACAAGATTCTATAGAGCGACATTGAACTATGAGGGAATTCTGGAAAACTTCAAGGAGAAAGGGTTGTTATAGAGTAGACATTTGGAAATCTATGAGGAATATGGAGGAAAGCCGAAAGGCAATATAACTCTTGTGCTTTTTGTAATGATCATGCATTTTGGAAATGTTTAGAGGGTTTGACATGGGCTAAAAATATGTCAGGGTTAGAAAAGTGTCCATAGAAGTGTCTACTTTAACATTGGGCTTAGAAATACAAGAAAAACACGTAATTAGTGTTTTCTTGGAAGTACATGATTGGAACACGGGACCGTGTTTTAAGTTGTGCACCTCTTTGTATGCAAAGAAGCATGCTTTTTAGAAGAACATGACTGGAACACGAGTCGTCTTTCATGCCATGTATCTCTTTATGTGTGAAGAATTGTATCTACTAGAAATACACAACTAGTACACAAGTTCACAATTTAAGTCATGTATCTCTTTGTGGTGCAAGCAATGTTTTCCTCGGAGTACATACCCAGATACATGGCTGTGTACTTTGCCCATGTACAAGTACGCAACCTAAAACATGACCGTGTACTTGCCTGTGCACCTTTTATCCCTACCAAATTCTTTGTTTCTTCTTTTGAATAGAAACTTAATGTAACTTTTCTTTTAGGTCTGAAGTGTTTTCTAAGCTCTTGAAACATCTTTAACAGTTGACTCTAGTACTCGCATTGAATCCAATACCTAGGTGTGTATGTTACCTTGTTTGATGCTTATGTTTGTTGGGATGGTTTAATAACCTAATTAATTATATATCCAACCTTAAACTTGCTTGTTGCGTGTCCTTGGCTATTATTGGTTGACCAGGAGTCCCAATGATGTCAATGCAGTACCCCAATGATCCTTATATAACTTTATCCCCACGGAGTTGTTCTTAGAAAGGATTACAAGTAAATCTAGGAAGAACTCATAAACTCTTGGACTTGTGGATTCTTGAACTCTTGGATCTTGAGAAGTACCCAACATCGTATACATATGTATTATATATATAAAAGAGTATTGCTAAGATATTGAATTATCCCTATGTTATTGCTGGACTTAAAGTAAAGATAAAAATTAGACTGTTTGTTACATTAGAATTATGAATGTATGTGACTTATTTATGTATGCTTCATGTGATTATGTTTGTGGTAGTACCGTATTGAGCTCTGGATCATTCCTTTTTTTTTTTCTCTCTCCAGGTTCAGGTAACACTCTTTATATTGAAGATAGGACTTTTCAGTTATGTTTTACATGATGGTAATGTAAAATGTGTGTTATATTAACTTGTATGTTGGATAGGGCATATACCTGTTTGTGCCCAAGGGTAATTAATTATGTTTTCTAGTTGACTCTCCCTTTGAGCCATCCTTTAATGCTAATAGTGGTAGTATGAATCTTAATTGTTGGTTGTGAATATGTATGGATCCATCGTTATTGAATTATCCCTATATATGTGTGTGTGAATTGGAGTTAATGGCATTGAATGTAATAAAATGTGGATTTTAGCAGTTTTTGAATCTTAGAATGTTTATACTTAATGGTGGACATGTGATGGGTTGTAACTGACCCTATATTTAGGGCTTTACACATATTGTGACTAAAAAAAAAAAAAGGAAAATCTTAAGGCGTGCATTTAACTTGAATGCTGAAAAAGAAGTATATATAGCCTAACTCTTTTCATGTTAAAACTATTGGCAAGCAAGGCATTGAAGTAAGATGTAAAAGGTGCTATTGCTAATGAGAATGATTTTATCCATAGCAAGAGTACAAAGGAGGCATTGAAGTAAATAAACATGGTTTGGTCGGTTTAACTAGAAACAAAATATAAATGGAGGAGATCCATCCTGAACCAATGAGGCTAGACCCAATCTGTAAATAGATTTATGATGATGGCAAATAAAATGACGATATTTAGGATGAATAAACCAAGTGATTACTTTATGAAGACTTATTTGATGAGCTAATTGGAGCATCTACATTTCCATAACTCTTCTGTGAGGTCCTTAAGATGCCACATTAGCACTTTAAGAACTCATTTTTCTTAAGAACCTCACTACTTTATTCCCAAGATACTTCACACGGAAAAAAGAATCAATGAGTAATGATACGTCATTGGGGTTGTGAACTTGCTAAACTACTTGAGCTTAACTCGTTTTAGACTTGGCTTGGCTCTAGCTCATTTAATAAATGAGCTCAACCTAGACTTTTCTTTAAGTTCACGAATAGGCTCGTTAAGAGCTGTGAACGGACTTGTGAACAAATTTTTATAATATTATTTAGTTATATATAATTATTTATGTAAACAAGCCTGAACTTAGGCTTATTAAACTAAACAGCTTAATCAGCCAAGCTTAGGCTCAAGCCTGTACTTTTTAAGCTCGTTAAAAGCCCAGCTCAACTCAAGTTGTCAATTTGTTAAACAATCCGAGCCTAAACCTTCAAAAGCTCAAATCCACTTAACTCATTTATAACCTTATAGGCTATGTGTTTAAATGAGTGGTAATCAAGTACCAATATGTTTCAAACAATTTTATTTTTTTAAGTTTTACGAGCCTCAGATATTTTTATTTAATACACTTAAATTAAAAAAAAAGAAAGAAAGAAAGAAGAAAATAAGAAAGGACCTATATTTAGGATCCTTAGTAGATAACTCCAAAAAGTTAAAAGACCTTTTGCTATCCTATAGAACTTTAAAAAGTAAGATCATTAAAATAGAAACCCATGTGAAGGGCCTTCAGATGAGGATACTCAAAAATGCATTTTCAATATCAAGTTTGCAAATGTTCAAGTGGAATGAGACAATGTATCATAGGACAAAACCTAATGAAGGTAGGTTTGATGATTAGACTAAAGTACGAAGGTAACCGATGCTACCTTTTTGGGTAATTTTGTTGGAAAACAGTTGGGCTGTGCCCTCGGAGGCATCCTTAACAGCGCATGTCCAATAGTGCACACGACATTTTAGTTGAGGAGTGATGGGAATTAAAATGCCATCCTAATCACGAATGCCAAAGCAAGAGAACCCTGAAGTTTCACTACGAGAACCTGTCCTGATAAGCCAATTAAAATGCTTCATCCACTTCGCGAGAAACGTGCGTGGTTGTTTGATATGAAATTGGCTTCAAGTTGACGCGTCAAGGACATGGATACCAATTTGGGGAACAGATTTACTAGGGCTGTACGTAGAGCAATCACAATTCATTGGTAAGTACGAATCGTTTGAAATGGATTTAATTAGAATGAAATGAAACAAATTCTTGAAAAACAATTTCATTCTTCTTTTTAAAAATATCTACATAGTGAAATGAAATAAAATAGATACATATTGACCATTTACTTCGCTAAATAAATACAGCTACTCTAGAATTACTATTACTAGAAAATGAAATAGAATTGTAATATAATTTTTATTTGTTAATTTTGAAAGCGTTTTGATGGAAAAAAAAAAAAAAGAAACAATTTCAGCATTGGATTACCACTTATAACATTGCGTAAATAAATGACTATGCAATTTTCATTTTTCTTTAAATAGGGAACCTTTATATAATTGCATGTGTGGTTAACTAAATGTCATAATTAGTCTTAATAAGGAATAAGTAAATAATGGAATAACTAACCGGTCAATTTGCCAAAAATACTCTCAGCATCAAGTACATATAACAAATATGTAATAAAATAAAGTGAAAAATTTAACTACATACAATTACAAGAATCAATATTTATGGTGACACATTTCAAGGCGTTATTCCCCACTCTACGATCATCTGGCTCTTTCCACAAGTAATCAGATGGCGGCTGAAAAGGCAATCTCAAAAAAGACAGCTTTTGAGCTTCTAGAAAAATGAGATCCGCTGTGGATCATGTTTGTCCAAGTCAAAAGTGTGGGAGGTATGTCGCGCTTCAACTTCACCAAGTACCAGACTTCAGGAGAGTAGGGACAACATAGGAACAAAAGTTTGTGCGACTTGGATTCATCCCGCTACAAGCAGCAGCAATTGAAAAGGTTAAGCCCCGGGGTATGGGCTAGTCTAGTGCTACAAGTTTCGGTTGAATAGCAAAGCCAGAGGATGAATGAAAACTAAAAAGCGTGGATTGGATATGCTTTGTGAACCAAACACACCGATATTAGATATAATTAATAGAATCATTTGTACAGCCCATCGAATGACTTCATAGGCTGATTTAACGAGAAACTTTCAAGTGTGGCTACTTTCCAAATAAGAAAATCTGGGGATGAAACTCTACATGATAGGGCACACATGCCCTTTTAATCTTGTCTCACAGTGCTTCTTCAGACCACTCTTGCTCCATTTCCCAAGCCACGGGCTAAAAGTTCAAAACCAAAAAGATGAGAATTAGAAAACAAATATGAGAAGCAGAAAATACAAGCGTATTAGTATACAAAGAAATGTTAGTAGATCAATGTGCAGCAGGTTCTTTGCTTCAACTCCCAACATTAAAAAAATGGAGTGGTGTTTGCCATTTATCCTAATGGGGTACGTGAAAAGAGCAGCCATTATTGGACAGCATAATGAAAGGTTCTTTACCTAATAGCAGTAAAGCAGTGTTCACGGGTAAAAATCACTTCTCAACAATCCTCACAGCCTTGATGATGATTTGAGGCCTCGATCAGTTCATTCATCTCACAGACTATTCAGGAAGGCAGTCTATCTCCATAGTCATACCAACCATCAATAAATGCTGGCTTGATCCTTAATGCCAGGATATCATAACCACCACTCATCATGCAAACTTACTGCAATGAAGTGTCCCCAGAATTATCATTGTTAAAGTCATGTGGCATCATTGCTTTTCAGCTATCACTACAAAAACATCTTTCAAGGACCACTTTAGTCTCTCATCTTTAGGAGCTGGATTAATGACAGCTTTCTCTGTGTTAGCTAACCGGTAGCCTATTAAGATTTCCCTTCTCAATCGAGCACGTAGCAGTAGTTCAAAGAAGCTTAATTCTTCACCTTCATGAAGGTAAAGCTCTGCTTGCCTAATTTGCAGCTCATTACCCTGATAGCAAGCCAAAGTTTCCATGAGAATTTCAAATGAGAAAAGCAATACATACATTGGATACAATGACAGAGCAGTATCATAACTAGTTTTGGCTCATTGAATCTCAAACTTGTGGTCTGGCCCCAAAAAAAAAAAAAGAATCTCAAAATAGTGTTTCTTGCCAGCATTAAGGAACTGTTGAGACATCCCTGCTCAAACAAGTAGAGGATTCAAGCCAAAAATGCCATTGGAGACTTGAAAAAACATATACAGAAGATCTTGAACATAGTTGTGAGTCAACTGTAATTACTTTGTTTATCTAATCAACAAAAAGGTCTCAAAATGCCCATATTCTTGTTCTCACTTGAATATTCTTATCTGGAAAATGCTTTAAGCTGTAGTTCTCTCTGATGTTTTACTCTTACCCATGAATATTGAAAGCTAAAAAAGCCATGAAAACAACCCTATACTTTAAATAAAACAGCATAATCATACATACTTCATATGACAAATCAGTGGGAAATGTCAAAAAGATCAACCACCTCGTGCAAAATTCTTCCAGGAGGTTCATGTTTTCCAGAGATCACACAAGACCAGAAGAAAGAGAAGACACTAGAAAAATTAAATATATCAGACAGAGGTATCCATCTATCTTTGACCTAATGTATACTACGCTAGATTAAGTTGCGACCTTTATCAATGACTAACAAATTCCCTCTTCAGCTTCATAGAGTGCGCATAACTTGCACAACTGTGCATCTTAAACCCTATGCCTCCTATCACTGTCAAGACTAGAGCTACCATAGATTGATAATCACCCACCTCTAAAAATAAATGAATTAGTAGGGACTAAATGCTTCAAAATAGTTGTGGAACATGATCTTTCGTCACTCTCATCTTAAATTTACATCAGTGCTTTGATGAGAGATTTTCAAAAATTTTAGCAGAACCAATACTGAGACCATGTTTCAAAATTTTAAAAGTTTCCACAATAATAATTTCAGGTTTTAGTCATATGAATTCCTTTTTCCTTTAAAATCCTTTATAATTAATCTCATGCTATATCCTACAATACCATCTTAAAGATTCATTTTAAAATGTTTAACCGGGTCTTCTCTGAAGATCTGTAACACCTCATGCTCGAGTAATCAAGTTAATGGATAAAGGGTTGCAAAGAAGGTACAACCTTTCTGTCCCTGCCCTACAATCAATGTAATCCAATGCGTGCCTATTTCTTTGCAATCAACCCAGCCTCATCCTATTGATCCTCTAGAAACTACTACAATACTTCCCCTTTAAATTATTAACAAGCTCTTCCACAGATCGAAAATGATGATATTAACAATATAGATGTTTGCCAAGATAGGTGGAGCCAGAAAATATGCAATGCACAATCTTTGAATATGACTTTCAAAGCTTTGCATCTAGTGCTACTATTTGATATCCATAATTAGTCTCTTTTATGGTCAAATCAGTATAATATTTATACTTGTTGCTCAATATCTTAACCCATAAAGAACTGCTGAATTAAACAACATCATATGAATCATCACATCAAATGGCTTAAGAAGACACACAATCTGAGTAATGCTTACAAGACTCAAGGAGTAGAATTTTACCTCCTCTGCGAAAAGCTCTTCTAAAACATCGTTTATTTGGCGATCCTCTGCAACCATTGCTAAAGCCATGCTTACAAGTTCATTTGACAAGACATAATCACTAATGCTTGACATAGATAACAAATTCTTGGTCCTTGGATCCAATATTTCACAGATGATAACTGATTTATCCGAAGCCTGCTGCATTTCCCCCATCCAAGAGCCATGTGAGGAACTTCCTCTATGGGCTTGAAGCACAGTAACTTCTTTATATGGAAGTCGTTTTGCCTACATACAAAGAGCAAGAAAGAGTAAGCTGATGGAAAGATTGTACACATTGATCCTCATTCAGCTCCACTATCATTATATTTCAAGGTAAAGTACATGGAGGTCGTGAGATAGGTACCTGAATGTCACGGATCAACAGCAATGTAGCAAGAGATCTTGAATCAGCTTGAATGGCTGAATCTTCCACTGATTCATCAGCCAGGATCAAGATCTATTTAAGAAATAGCAGTGGATAAGTCCTTTATCATAAATGACCATAAATACAAGGACTAACTAGATCCCCCCAAAACCCACCCAAAGAGAAGATAATAATAATAAAAAACCAAAACACACACATGCAAGGACTAAGGTTGGCAGTTAGCATCTCCTGCCTCTTCCCCCAACTAAAGAAACAATTTAAGTAACACCACATACTGAATCAAAATCTTCAAGTGGAAGGCTTTCCAAGTGGCGGCGGATAACAGCATTTCCTTCACGGTTCTCCAATGTTATGTTTGTCAGCCTATTTATGTCAAGGCCACCATCAATAAGCTTCTTTTCTCTCTCTTTTTCAGGAACCTCATTGAACATCCAGAGCTCTGAACCATGTGCTAAAGAAGCATCCAATACCTTATTAAAAGTACAAAGACAAACCATAATGAAGGTAGGCAAATTTGGAAGTTCCATTGTTGATAGTTGAAGTGCAGAAAAGAGGTTGTGGCATGTGACAGCACATTATTTGTTAAAGGTTAAAATTTAAAATATAAAGTCGAACAGGACAGGTTTCTTGCATCTGATACACCTAGGAAGCATTTTCTAAATTCCTTCAATTACCATAATCATATCTTCCATATCTCTGCGCCAACCACATAATAGTATCTTTTCATGTGACTTGGGGAGAATGAATTCTCTGGGTAGATTTCCCCTCTGTACCTGCAGCATTCAGGTAGAAAAAAGAAACTATTAGGGACTCCACAAAAGAACTTACCACAATCATGTCATCAATGTCCCTCCTCCATCCACAAAGTAGAATCTTCTGTGGCTTTCTTGTTGGCAGAGGAACTTGCATGAATAATGCTTCTTTGACCTGAATGATCAAATTGATTATGTTTTTGTTGGGAGTTCTTAAGTAGAATACGTAACTTGTGTTTTATTATTGGTAATCTTAATGCAAATAGTCCTTTGGCAGCTGCCTTTAGTAGGTCTGTTTCATTTTCAGAGCTCTTCTAAAACGTTGACATGCATAAGTTGTTTTTGCTTTGGCAGTTTAGAATCTAAAGTGTCAGATACTGTATGTAAGGTACATCATTAAGAAAATAGCAGCCTACACATGGATAATTGGTTGTGACTCCTTGCTATAACATAATTTTTTCAACAAATATACTGAATTTCATGCTATTTGAACTCTTGACTTGTTCCATCCACTTCCTCCCAAATCTCCCTACGGAAGACATAAATGTGCACTTCTTCTTTGGAACAATCCCTAAATTTAACAGTTTCTAGTATTTATTCTATTCCGTGTTTTCCTTAATATGATGAGTGAAATCAGGCACGAAAAAATGAGTGCTAGAGAATGAAAGCACCGTAGGTATTCCAGCTGGAGCATATGTGTCATCATCTTCTGCTATGACAAGAAGTTCATCATCTTCCTGCAGAACATAGGAGTCCTCGGGATTTAAGAGGATCATACCCCCATGAGATGCAACTTTCACACCACAGGGAATGGCATCAGGGAAGCTGATCAAAACATCCTCAAATGACTTGCCTTCCAGCTGAGGCCATCTTTTGATGTAAAACTCGCAATTTTCAAAACCTAGTATGTCTTCCCATATCTGCAATGAGAAAACATGGTTTTTCAAGGACTGTCAAAAGAAAGTCAAATGGACCAAAGGGAATAGAAGAAAAAATATAGTAGCCCACACCATCATTTCAACCATTAGGTTATATGTTCTATCTAGCATATACACAAGAATAACAGTGACAGACTAAGAAGAATTATGCATGTAAAAATCATATCTAACATACAGTACGAATAAGGTGATCTCAACAGAAAGAAGTACTATACCTCTGCCAAACCCGGTTGCCTAGCACATTGAATCATCAAACGACCAATGACATCATGTGCCACAACAGTTTCAACAAGTTCTCCACCCACGAGTTTAACCAGGACCTCATTATCAAGATCACTTAGTTCCACAACAATATGTCCCTTTAGCCCTTCCTTCACTCCTGTTAAACTAAGAACTGTTCTCAATGCACGGGCATCACTCTATATCAAGAGGAAAATTTAGTAAGCTACTTTTTGGCAGTGATAGATTAAATAAATAGATGGCAGAAACAATTATTAGCATCATCTGACTGAATTAAACCTGATCTGCATTGCCATCTTCTGCAAGTACTATTATTGCACGAGCTTTGGAGACAGAAACCTGAAATAAAACCAAACAGCAGCACAAGCACCAAGTTCACCTTTCTTAGACTTCACATGGGTGAATCTCTCATGAGTCTGAGTAATCTGTCTTTACCAGACATAAAATAAGTCAAAGCCAAACCTTGACTCTGGTCATGGATCAGTACTTTTTTTAATTAAAAAAAAATCTCTGTGAAAGGCATGGCCCGAAGCTTCTCCTTTTGGTGGTAAAACCAAATTTTTTTTTCCTTCCCATTGATAAAGGGGTAAACACCCCTGTACAAAGATGTAAAAAGTAACAAGCTTGCTATCCCTGTGACCCCCTGTCTAGAAAACAAGAGGGGAAAGGAGGAAAAAAAGAAAAGCTGCTATAAGATTTGAGTTGCACATAGACTTGGCATTTTTGGAACTTATTGTTGTAAAATCCTCATTGAATGGTAATGGTACATCATTTGGAAGGCATAACCTGAAGCTCTTTTGTTATTCACATTGATTAAATTTCTTGAAGAAAAATCAGCAACGGCTTTTGAAAAGCATCAAAACTTACATGGAAGGCAATCATGTAAGTTTTGTTATTCAATTGATTAAATTTTTTGAAGAAAAATCAGCAACAGCTTTTGAAAAGCATCAAAACTTATATGGAAGGCAATCATGTAGAATTGGGGATACTGGGAGAACCCTTTCTACTTAGATATCTACTTCTTGTGCATATATTATATATATGCACAAAAAGAACATGTTGGCAAGGTCACCAGAAAGAGTTCAAAACAAAAAGTTAAATAATATTAAAAAACAGCCCAGATTGTATACACACTTATATCATAGAAAAGTTTGTACGGATGAGTAGGATAAAAATTTCTAATCTTTATCTCATCCTATAGCTACATGTTCCAAAATTAAAATCAGAATTGATCACAATCTCTTGGAACCATAGAACTTTTACTCTGTAAAATCTAAAGGTGCCAAGTTATCTTGGAGAACCCGAGACATTCATTACGGTTTTTTTTTTTTTTTTAAATTAAAATATTAGTCTTTCATGTTCAAAATCATGATATTTAAATTTTAAGTATATACCACCTATAAATATAAGTTGTAACAAATATATATAATTAAAAAACCCACAAACTAATAACAAAGTACAATAAACATAAACCACGATGGCGACTTAATTTAAGTATGATATACATTAGACTAACCAACCAAGTTTTAAACCTAATTAATGTGTTACAAGTTTGGAAGACATGGTTGACATTTCATTGTATTTGACAAACTAAATCACATGTTTTAGAGATATATACAGTTTTTTTTTTTTTTTTTTTTTTAGGCCGGAGATGTGTACAGGTTAATCAAGATCATGGTACCTTGCATATATTTGAGAAATTACAGGATACCCTAGCGCTTGGGAATTGTAGAATACAAAATACAGGTTGCAGGAAAGGGAAGATACCACACCTTTGTGCCATATCCCATTGTTACAGATCTAATAATAAAAACTAGAACATCTAGGATGTGTAGTATCCACCCTGAACTTATCTAACCATACAAGATACTAGATTTCTAGGCGTCATAGGTCTAATGCTCACCCTAAATGATTTTATTTCCTGTATATATTGATCAAAGACATAGTTAAGAAAAAAACTGCAACCAGTGTCAAACATGTTGTATTGTGGCTTGCTGGGGCACAAAATGAAAAATCAATCCAAATAATTTACTGCATAACCATCCATATGATATTGTCAATTCAAGAAAGATTCACGATACATCCAAGATTCAATGTAAACAATTTGTATAGCACTTCTTGAAGGAGAAGCAATTACTCTCATTCAACTAGCATAACCTATATGACCATGTAGAGGATTAAACCTATGTTTTACTTCAGATAATATTTTAAATTATTCAATAGATGGGTATTAGTTAGCACATCATCAAATGTAGATAAGTTCCTAAAATATTTCCAGAAATTTTAAAGGAATTGGTGATTACTCAATACATTAATGATAGCCTCATTGACTAAATTCCCACCTTAAATTACTGCTAAGTAATAAACCACAAGCAGAAAAAAGTTCCTTTTGCAAGATTATTACACTGGATGACCAAGAAGATTTACCTTGTTTAGGTCAGCCAAAATAAGAGGGCTCCCACTTCGACAGATGACTGATGTTCCTCTCAAATTAAACTCCATTTTGGAGATGTCAACTTCCATTTCCTCTTTGTCTCGTTCAGCCATCACCACAATTGTCCCTCCACCCAAACTCTCATTGGCTATTGCAAGTTGATTCAAAAGGGATCCCTGTATTAAATTCATTAATCCAAACTTAGTAAGTATTTGCAAATGCAATTCATCTCTGTATATTTTTCAAATTCTTCAGCAAGGATATTTCCTTCAAAACATGATATATATGTGGCTTTAATCATGCCAACAAGATAATAAAACAAAAAGACTATTTGCCTGCAGTTTAAGAAGAATTATGGTGATGACCAACAAAATCATTCTCTAATAATCCAACCAAAGCAATTTGACAGTTTCAAACACAGGTTGCCATATTGCAGATCTCCCTAGTGATGTCTGATAGACCCCCAATATGAAGCCATCACGTACATGCACAGAATTCCACAAAATGGAACCATTTGAGAAAAACAAGTGAATCCTTTTTTAGTCTGGTCAAGATCCACTAATCAGACATGTAAAGAGAAGAATCTTAAGAAAAACGTAAAGGAAGACAGCGTTAAGATAATATGTGACTTCCCCCAATCTAACAGCTTCAGGATTGTGAGGATTTGAACACATCCAGGTCAACCAATATCAATTAATATACCTGATGATTATCAATCAACTACAAATTTTATACCTATCCATGGAGAATTTCCTTATTAGAGATATCAACAATTTTATGTCTACAAGCGAACTTTTTGATAAGTTATTTGCAGATCCAATTACAGAGTCTACCTGACCCAGCTCTTAAGTATGAATCCCTTCACCATCATTTCTCTCCCATTTTCTTAGTTCCTTACCCATATGTGAGGGAGCATTAAAATATCAACATGCAAATACCTAAACTTGAAGAGAAATACGCCTTGTCAATGGTGAAGAGATTTCCTCATTTGACAGATTATGGATTTACGCACTGTTAAGATTAGGGTTGTACATATCACAACCATAACCTCATCTAAAAGCTTAAGCTTATAGATATGGTGTGAGTATTATATTGGATCTGTTTAGATTATCAAATTTTTATCTGTATCATATTTATATCAGATTTAAATCAATAATTTATCTGTAATATATGTATTATATTTATTTGGTTAGTTTGTGAGTAAAACTATCGGTTTTTTATCTGTATCTGTTTCTTAGCAAACATCTGTTTGAAAATAATAAGAATACGATGCCAAAATAATCAGAATATGATAAAACAAACAGACCCTTAATACATAACACTCCCCTCACTTGTGAGCCAGGACTCTAACTTTGACTAAAGCCTATCAAGAAGAAAACTTAATTTTTACTAGGGTTGAAATGAATACACGAGGATTTAGACTTACGATTTCTTACTTTGATACCATGTTAAGATTATCATGTTAAGATAAGCATCATAACCATCTCATCTAAAAACTTAAGTTTATAGATATGATATAAACATTATTTTTAGTACATAACACACATGATTCCCAGTGTAGAGAATCCTGAATTCTATTGTATCGTGCTCATCGTATGTTTAAAGCTATGTTCAAAAAACAGTGAATTTAGATATCCAAGAAAACTAACAATCTATAGAGAAAAGGCCAGAAATGAGGGAAAGCTTTTGGACTTTTCATCTTTTGAGATTTGCAAAGTCTAATGCATTCAAACAAAACCTATATCAACATTCTGCTTTATATTAAGCTTTCACTATTTTCCAGACCTAAATACCTCAAGCAACATATAACTCAATATCTTGGGAAGTAGATCCATTCACACAACAAGAATACCATTACCCTAATTTCAATTTTTATAAAGCTATGAAACATTTAAAAAGAACTCAAGAGATCCAGTATATCAAGAATGAGATCATGGGACATCAGCCCAACGCATCTATATTGTCAAGGCAAAATAATAATAACTAAATAAATAAAAATTTTGAGATTTGGCTTGGATTGATTTTAATCGAACCTATTAACTTGTGAAATACAATTTACTAAATCATCTGCAGAAGCAGTTCTTATGATAATCAAATAGTATCAAAATTTCAATTGAATAACTGAGTTTTAATTTGTGCATTATCCTTTTTATATTTAATAATACATATCTAATTGCTATGTTTTTTGAAAAGAATTTGTTTGCTAATCCCTGCATGCAGCAAAGGGCAAAAATATGAAAAAAAAAAAAATAAATAAAAGGAAAATAACCTCATATGTGCATTTGTATCTAGTATGTGAAAACCAAATGTCATTCAAAGGTCACATCAGTACATAACCTTCCTATACCAAATGCCATTCAAAGGTCGCACAGTACATACCTTCCTATCTTTCTAGGATCTTGTTTTGATGCAAATAGAAATGAGATATCAATATGAAGATTTCATTCATCCAAAAGGGATTCTAACCACTTGAAGATTCTGATAACTCTCGGAAAGCACTCAGATTAGTTATCAAAGTCGTAAATTTGTGAATTCCCCTAAGGTTATCAGCTGATTCAACCAACAATGGGCTGTCTTGATTAAGATTGATCCAATTTTTTGAGCTATGGTCATACATGCTTCCTTTCACAGAAAGTTACAATCTTCACTACCAAGAATAGAAGAGTTACAATCACAAAAAATTAGCAATACATTATTGCCTGTATTGTGTGCAAGCAAAAACTGCATCAAAAGATAAGTCAACAACAAAAACAAAAGATAAACTGATGGAAAGACATGTTCCCTCTGTATAAGCAGATAACACCCTTAAGTTTGAAAGACTTGTGCCTTCCGTACAAGCAAATAAAACCATTAAGTTTGAAGACAGAAGTTTTGTATGGTAAACCTAACAAGGTTCTTGCAATGATTGGAACTTCCAATCTCATGTTCAAAGAGTATTTTAAATAATCGAGTCATGTGGAATCCATTAATACTACCAGACATGGAGTTATCTCAATATCAGTGTAGCATCTGAAAAGCATAAAATCTAATATTTCTTCCACTTTTCTTTTCCCTTTCATTTTTTTTCTTCTTTTTTGATAATTATTTTCCGCTTACTTCAGTAGATATTCAGATGAATATTTGTCATTAAGAAAAGAAATCAATATATTACCAGCTTATCACTCCACCCAAGAATTAAAGTGTGATTTTGCTCAAGTACTTCACTTCTTCCTTTCCTCAGAGAATCAAACTTCTCAGAGATTGCATCAGAGACAAGTCCAAGCATCATTGCAAATATAAGCATTCCACCAAAGCTGATTGAAACAGAAACTAGCCTTGGTCCAATGCCTTCAGAATTGGCATGGTTACCTGAATCAGCAACAAACGTCCAAGAGAGCCAAAGACAATCTGCTAAGCTATCATCTGTAACACCAAAGAGTGCCAGGCCCCCAATGCATATAAGAAGTAAAGTTGCGACCAACAATGCCAGTGGCTTAGCATATGGATGGACAGAAAAAAACAAATCAACTCGATATGCCAGCTGCTTGTTTAGAGACACTTCCTCTGTAATGCTGTCTGATGCTTTTGTTTTTGGGATTTTGTCTATGCACTGAATTACAAAAATAGGAAGAGAGAGAATCATAAGTGAGCCTATTAGAGCCATGGTTTTTAATCTTCTAATGGAATCCTCTGGACTTTGCTCAATTATAAAATGGTCAGCATCTGCCGATTCCAAGAAACTACAAGCTTCAAATCTAGCAACAAGTCTGGAAATTTCCATCTGACAAAAAATTTAACACCCCAGGAAACCATTCAGAAAGGATCAAATTTAAACAATAATTGAAAATAGATGAAGGATTCAAACAAAATATAAGTACATTTTCAGAGAAGAAATATAGAATGACTTACAAGAAGATGGAACAATGACATAACTGATACTCAAATTCGCAGCAATTTTTCACAATTTGCTACCTCATCTTTGCAGCTAAATTTGGTTAATGATTTTGGATTGGTTTTTGCTTACTAGGCCACTGAATTTGATGAGTGATGTACATTAGATTGTAATGACAATAATTCTAAATAAGGTCTATTTGGATTGTCTGATTTTCATATGTATCTTATTTGTATATAATCTGCATCTATTTATCATCTGTATCATATTAGTATCGGATCAGTTTGATCTTTTTATGAGTAAAAATATCTATTTTTCATTTGTATTAGTTTCTTAATAAACATCTATTTGAAAATGACAGAAATAAAATGATAAAATGATCAGAAAATGATGAAACAAACAGACCCATATATATGGACCATACACTATAGTGCTTGATCTATAACTGTATTCTACAATTTTTCCGATTCAAGATATACAAAGGGAAGTTTCTTTTGTTACTTCAATCCAAGGACACCAAGTGAAGAAGGAATCTTTTTTCCTTCCATCCATGTCTATCTCTAACCTTTCTTTTTGTCCCTCATTAACTTTCTTTAAACAAGATTGTAAACCAAACAGGCCAGAAAAGAAAAAGGTCATTTCACCAAACAAAAATGTGTGGGTTTACCTGTAAGACAGAGAAAGGAAGCATTATCATGTAATAAACAAACACAAGTAGATCAATAACTAACCATGCTTTCTTCAGCTAACTTTACCTGCAGATCATTTACTTGTCTATGTAAAGCAAAGTTCTTATGAACCAAAGAGCTAAAAGCTGTGAACACAATCTGCAAAAGAGCAGGAACAACAATGCATTAAAGCATAGAAGGAAAGGCAAATGAAAGGTGCTCAAAAAAACAGCTGGAATCAAGATTTGATGGTGGAAAACTTTTGCTAGCACAAAAATAAAGGAAGAAGTGCTTCAATGAATTAGTTTTTCTACGATTTTACTTAATCCATGCTATGAAAACTAGGTTGAACTGTCAACATTGTGCCATAGTTAACGTTTTATTTCATTGCAGTAATTAGCAGAGCCTGAATTTCTCATCTTTTTTAACTCAATCTAGTGAAAGACATAGTGACCATATTGCATGGCACAAGGACCTTGGCAGCATTGCCCTAAATCAAACTATGCTGACTAAAATAAGTAGAAACCAATGTAAGTCGGTTCCATATACAAATGCCTACAATGAGGGGTGTATGATGAACGAGACCTACTTGCCAATTACTCGACATCGGTCCACTAATTATTCTAGATGGATTTTATTGCAGTCAAGTTAAGCTCAAACTCAAGCTACTCGAGCATTTTATTAAATCAAGCACGGACTTTATACTATCATTGGTTGAGCTCTTGAGTCTAATTGTACTCAAATGAAGGTTTTTTAATTGTAAATGAGTTTGAGCGTAGTATAGGTTTAGTTGCACAAATTTTCACAGTACTGGAATAAACAAAGCACATTGTACATGTTTGGTCCAAAAATACAGTTGGAATAGGATAAAACTTTCTTCATAATACTGGATAAAATATAAATTTTTGCCCATTATATTTGATAAAACAAGAAAATTGGATCTAGATAAGTAATATAAAGAAAAGTACAAAGTATATTATAAGAATATTAAATGCTATAATTCTTTTGTATCATATTTGTTATGCATGGTATAAACAATTTTCTTAATAAGGAATTTTTTATTTTTACCTAATTCTAATACTATCGTATCATCAAATATAAGAGACAAAAATTTTAGATCTTATTTAGTGACATGAAGAAAGTTTTGTTAAGTTCCAAACACATTTTGTAAATCAAATATGATACAATAACCTTAATCTAATCTAGTCTCATGAAAAATTGTGCAACCAAAGATTGCCAAAATCCCTCAACAAATACACTAAACTAACAAGACCACTACTATCTCATTTTTCCCACCCCTACCTTACCACCATCGTCGTCAGGTGCCTATGTAGTTCTACCATTACCACTGTCTCTGTCGCTAATATGACTCGACCAACAAGTTTTTATCATTATCACCACAAAACTACCACTAAGTCACCATCATTATTTTCTTTTTCTGCCTTTAAATGAAGAGGGATTCGAACCTAGGATCTCAAGTGAAAGACCAAACGATACTACTAGACTGCTATCATTACCACTGACCACTGTCTCTGTCACTAATGTTACTTGACCAATAAGTTTTTATCATCACCACCACAAAACTATCACAAGTCACCATCATTGTTTTTTTTTATTTTTCATTACAACATGGAAGGGATTCCAACCTGGTCTTTCAAGTAAAAGACTAGGAGATGCCATTAGGCCACAATATTATTAGCCATCATCATTGTTGTTAACTATAATATTTGTATATAACAATAAAAGAAGTATAATTGTCAAAAATATAATATCTTATGCTTATGTACCAAACAATGGATATAATATCAAACACCGTGCATACAATTCACAGTTTAAGACAATTTGTACCATATTATATCCAGTTGTCCTGTCTTGTTCAAATGCTATCCAGGATCAATATTTTTTGTGAGAAGAAATATATCTTATTAAAAAGGAAAAAAAAAATGTCTAAGCTCAATTTTTTGGTTGAATAAATTCTAAGCTTAATTCCGTGTCATGACATGTCAATTTTGACTCGTATGCATATCTTGCTTTGAGAATTCCATAAAAACTGAATAGAGTTAGGATCGGTTGCTTTACAAACATGTAAGTAAGTGTTAAATTTGGAAATTTTCATTCAAATAAAAAAAAGTTTCAAAAATCTGGCTTATCAAGTTCTCATCGAGTACAAGGGTCACTCTTAGTCAGCAAGTCCAAGACTCCAAAGTGTACTTGTTACGAATTAAGAAGCACTGCGCTGCATTGAATGCTTAAATTAAAAGCAGAGAGAGAGAGAGAGAGAGAGAGACCGCTACGGTAATTGCCATCCGCCAGCGAATCTTAAACCTCCGAACAGAATCAGCGATGCTCTTGTCGCCGGAGGGCGCCGCAGCATCGGAGGCAATTTCCGATTTCCGAGAAGGAACGTCGCCGTTGGACTCCGATTTGGCGCCATGGAAACCATCATTTCCTGCTGGTTCCGACCGGTCCCGGTATCTGCGACTGGAGTACACTCTCCGGCGAATTCCGGCGCGTTTAGAACTGGAACTTTCATAGGAAGCAATGGTGGTAGTAGCAGCAGCAGCAGCTTGGGAGCTGAATTTGGAAGGTGTTTTGGGAGGACGTGAAGAAGAAAATGAAGGAGAAGAAGAAAAAGAGGAAGAAGAGTGAGGCTGAGAAATTCTGGAGGTGGTAGAGAACCTACGAAGGTGTTTTGGGGTAGAGTGGGAGTGGACGTAGGGAGGTGATGGGGATGGAAAGAACCAGTCCCGTGAGGAAGGAGAAGGAGAAGACGACGCCTCGGCCGCTGCATTCTGATCCGCCCGGGACATTTTCGGTATTTTTTCCAATTTCAAGGTCAAGGTCTTGTGAGATCACAAACAACACAGAAGCCTCTTTGGCCGTTGCTCTGATATTATTGCTATTGCTATAGTATTATTGCAATTTTTCAAATTCAAGGAGTTGTTGGATATGATATAAAATTGTTATCGTACGCGTCCTCGTCACGGTTTACATCGCAAAATTAATAAAAAGCAAGGAGAGGCTTTGGCACCGTGCCGTCATACATTCGAAGTGAGACATATGCGCCGCGTTAAGCCGGTCTTGAGCTGCCGGTTCATGAGTCGGTGAATGTTTGAACTGAAACTGGCTTGTGATTATCCAAGGCCGTTCCAAGCCAGTTTGGAACCAGTGGATCAAGGGCTGGTTCATAGCTATTTAACCCGGGACCAGTTTATCTGTTTTTATTAATTCCATTAATACTCTATTTGCTTTTGATTGATATTTTCATTTCATATAATATTCATATGTATGTTACTGAGTTAATTTTACTAGCAGTACCTGAATTTTCCTGATATAACAGTTTTATATAAAAAAAAATTTGGCTCATAAAAATAACTAAACTTTTGAAATCTTACAGTAACGATACTTTTGATAAAAATCTAGCTAAAACTTCGGTAATACGCTAATGTGGCAATAAGTTTATATTAAAAAAATATTTTTTTCCATATTAGCATATTTATTTTTCATATTAAAAAATATTTTCTGATTCTTAAATTTTTTTCCTTTTTCATTTTTTCTTTCTTACTTTGTTGGTACCACTTTTATAATTAAGAAAGAGGTTGAATTGATAATAACTAAAATCTGAAATTTTAAGCCTTTAAAATTAAAATCCCTTTTGAGTTAAACATGTGGGAACAAGTTTAGAAATTATAGTAAAATTGAAAATGCAATGAATTAAAGAGTAGAGAAGAATAGCTAAGTGAGCAATATATAGTGGTTCTATCTTGTACATTAGTCCACTCTTCAAACTCTAAGCCGAGGATCTCGTAATCCATACCGGTATATTCCATTAATCCAATTAAAAACAATTTACAAGATAGTACTATTCACTCTGCTCAATTCTCACAGCTTTCCTCAGTTAAAGTTGATACTATACCGCCTAATCTTATAAACTAACAAGCTAGAATGCTACAACAAGTTCCTTCTATCAACAAAGACATGAGCAAAAGTAATAAATTTGCAGCAAATAAATTGATTGCACAAATCAGTTCAAAGAATTCGAATGAGAGAGAGTTGAGTTCTCGTTACAACGTATATATGTTCTTTTGTTTCTCCGTCTCGTAATATATATTTTAAAGGAGGCTTTGGGATATCATATATGATCTTCAATGTCTCAAAAATTTGTTGCAAGTTGTAGATAAGATCATAATAAACTGATGCTCGTTGCTTGATATTTATCCTTAAAATCCGCTTGACATATATCCTAAAATACTTTATATTTATCTTTTATTTATCCCAAAGAAGATCATCCAGGCTTCAACTACTATAGACTTCATCTAGTCATCCAGGCCTCGACAGTCATAAACTTCATCGCGTCGTCCAGGCCTCGATTGATATAGACGTCATTGTGTCCAAAAAATATATCAGTTCAACTCATGTTTATCTTGAAGCTCTTAAACTTTAAACTTGATCCAAATTTCAATCTTCACGTGCATTGTTTATCTAAATATCTAGGATAGTTAACATCTTCATAACACTGATAAAATATTTGCAACATTAATTAATCGAATTTGTTGAGCACAACATTGCAACATCCCTAAAAAAATAAAAATTTGTTCATCTTGATATAATCCCTATGGATTGTAATAGAGAATTTTTAGAGTTTTCCTTATCCTCCCCTTCAATCTTTGGAAAAACTGATTTCCAGTCAATCTTCTTCCAATGCTTTTGATGTAAATAAATTCCTCCATCTATAGAATATCAAAACTTCTTGTATGACTTAATATGCATATTTTTGAAACTCTTCTCTCCAATCCTTTTAAGACTAACAGGAAACTTAGCCTCTTTTAGAACTTTTATTTTCTTGAACTTGAACAGTTTCATCAACAAACTTCCATACAACTTAATTTCTTTATCTCTTCATATTCGTTTGATAATCCTTCTAGGTAAACCAATTTTTATTTGTTTAATCGTAGCTAGAATTATCAAACCATCGTCCTTAGTTACTATAGTGGAACTACCTCTTCTTAGAAGAACACATTCGAACACAGCTTTATGCAAAATGCATATCAACAAATCAAACTCATGGACAAAAATATCTTCATTAGTAAATTCACCTACTCCATCATTCAAAATTGCAAAAAGACCATTTCTTTTTAAAGAAACATATTCATTGTCGTCATTGTAATCCTTCGGTCCAAAACAATGAATAAGATCTCTTTAAGAGATATCTATCATTGTTCCTCTAACTGATGACCTTAATTTGTCTCCATCACGAGAAGCCAGATTATTATAGAATTCATCTACCATCTCTCCCATCACTTGTCCAATTAAACCACACAATTTCAACATCCTTACTTATCCAACCAGTCATTCCAATAAAATCCATTTTCCTAAAAATATTTGAAATCAATGAACAAGCAATCATGATTTTTACCTTTTTCAACAATACCCTAGGACCAAACTCCGTATCATTTTTTTGTTTTTGTCATCTTAGGTTTTAATAGTCCTTTTTGTGATTCTTGGATTTTTTTTTTACATTACTTTGGAAACATCTTTCATTGACTTGATATGCTTTTGCTTCACTAGAGGTTTTGGTGTTGGTTCTAGTTCTCTGTTAGATGATCCATTTCTTTGATCATATTCCATAGCCTTTCTTCTTTATTCGTATTTCAATCTTTTTTAAATTTCCTTGGGTATCCTACCACCTCGACTAGAGTCTTAAACTAGTTTTGACCTTATTTCTCGTATCCTAAGGGATAGAGGTTAAGAACGTTAAGATAGAGATGGTTCAAATCCTATAGGTTCATCTTAGATCGTTATAGGTTCAATGGATGTAACAGTTTTGAAGTTTTTGTTAAAGAAACAGAGAGATTTTCTTGGAGCTATAGAGAGGATTTAAAAAACTTTTGAGAGAAAGAGGGAAAGATCAATGAATGTTTTTGAAAAACCACCGGACCATATATATACTATATATATATATATAATGGAAGATAAATTTGCACGAATTTTTATAAACTAAACATATTTGTTTTAAATATGAGATATATCGATTAATAAAATGGACAACATAAACCAATCTCATTTTTAATATATCTAAAACAAACCTTCTCTAAAGGTTATGTAAATATATTTGCAAATTGCTTATCTATAGATACATATTCAACAACAATATTACCGTTATTAACATGATCTCTTATAAAATGGTGTTGAATTTCTATTTGCTTAGATCTAGAATGTTGTACAGATTTTTTGTTAAATTAATTGCACTTGTATTACTACATTTAATTGGAATATTTTTATATGATAAACCATAATCTTGTAATTGTTGTTTAATCCAAAACATTTGAGCACAACAGTTTCCAATAGAGACATGTTAAGCTTCGGCTATAAAAAGGGCAATTGAATTTTGTTTCTTAGAAGAACATGATATTAGTTTTTCATGCAAGAATTGACAAGTACCTGATGTACTTTAACTATCTATTTTCCATCCTATATAATCAACATCTGAATATCCAATGAGTTCAAAATTTTTATTTTTAGGATACAAGATTCCTCATTTAGCAGTATTAAATAGATACTTGAAAATTCTTTTAACAGGTAATAAATGTGCCTCAGTTAGTGCACTTGAAAATCTAGCACATAAGCATACACTAAACAGAATATCAGGTCTTGATGCAGCTAAATATAGTAAAAAACTAATAAGACTTCTATATAATTTATCGTTTACCTTTTTTCCCATTTGAATCAAGATATAATCTTGTTGAAGTACTCATAGGTGTGGCTGCTCCTTTGCGTCCTTCATAACTAAGCTTCTTTAAGATTTGTCTAGTATACCTTTTTTTATAGATAAAAATCACATCTTTAGTTTGCTTCACCCATCATTGACATTGCAAATTCTGTTGCAATTTCTTTGCAAAATATTGACAGTACATTTCATTAGTAGAACCACATATAATATTATCTACATATATTTACACAACTAAAATATCTTGATTATATGTCTTTAAACACAAGGTTGTATCAACATTTCCTATTTGAAAACTTTTTGAAATTAGAAACAAATTTAATCTTTCATATCATGCCATTTCGGCTTGCTTTAAATCATATAAAGTTTTGTTTTAACTTAAAAATAATCATTTTTGAAAGGATTTTCAAAACCGGGAGGTTATTCAACATAGACCTCCTCGTTTGTAAAACTGTTTTAAAAAAGCACTATTTACTTCTATTTGGAAAACTTTAAAGTTTTTATAACATGCATATGCAAGCATCAAATGAATTGCTTCTAATCTAGCAACATGTGTAAATATTTCATTAAAATCAATTCTTTCTTCTTGTGAAAAACATTTAGCAACTAATCTTACTTTATTCCTAATGATTTGGCCATTTTCATCCAACTTGTTTTTAAACACCCATTTAGGTCTAATTATAGATTGTTCTTTAGGTCTAGGTACTGAATTCCATACATTATTTCTTTGAAATTAATTTAACTCATATTGCATGGCATCAATCTGACTATTACCATTTAAAGCTTCATCAATATTATTAGGTTCAAACTTAAATAACAAAGCAAAATGACTTTTAAAATCTTATAAACTAACTATTGTTTTAACACCAGATTGAACATTACCTACTATTAGTTTTGGAAGATGAGCAGATTTATATTTCCAAGCCTTAGAAGTTTCTTGTTTAGATTCTTTAAGTTTTGGAGTACCTTCTACATTATCCTCTGGAATACGTTTTGGGTTACCAGATTCATGAGTTTCATCAATTGATGCTTAAGACTTTAGTTCTGGACTAGATTCTTCTTTAATCTTAGATTTCCTTTCATCATCAATCTCTTCATCCTTTATATCTTCAAATAATTTAACATTAATTGATTCTTTAATAGTTTTAGAAGATTTATTAACCATGCAATAAGCACGACTATTCGAAGAATATCCTAAAAATATAACTTCATCTGATCTTCATTAAACTGACCAAGATTAAGAGCATGGTTTTTTACAAAACACTTAGAATCAAATATATGAAATTAAAAGAAATGTTAGATTTCTTACCTCAAAAAAGTTCATACGCTGTTTTGGAAGTCATTGGCCGATGTATACTCTATTGATAATATAGCAAGCCGTGGATACGGCTTTTGCCCAAAAATGCTCGGCAATATAACTTTCATTTAACATAGATCTAGTTATTTCTTGTATAGTTCTATTCTTGTGTTCCACAACTCCATTTTGTTGAGGAGTGTATGGAGCTAAAAAATTGTGAAAAATACCTTATTCTTTTAAAAAGTTTATAAAATGTGCATTTTGAAATTCCTTTCCATGATCAGTTTGAAGACTAATTATGAAAATTACCTTTTCATTTTGGATTTGTTTTGCAAACTTTTGAAAGAGTCAAAGGCATCTTTTTTATGTCCGAAGAATATAACCCAAGTATATCTTCAAAATCATCAATAATAATAAGTCCATATTTACTATCACTAATGTTAATAGTTCTAGTAGGTCCAAACAAATCAAGATATAAAAATTTAAAAGGTTTTTTTAGTTGATATTTCATTTTTACTTTTGTGTGAAACAGATATCATTTTATTTTTTAAATACATGTCACATTTTACATTATGTTTAAATATAATTCTCAAAAATCCTTTTATAATTATTTTTTATTTAATTTTTCTAGCTGTGAAAAATTAACATACCCTAACCGTCTATGCCAAGCAAAAATATGATCATTCATAGATAAAAGACAACAAGCATTCTCAACTTCGTAGGTTTTATAAGATATATGATCCGTTTCCTAAAGCCTTCAAATATTTTAATACCATATTCATTAAAAGCATAGCATTTATCTTGTTCAAAAACCATTTTATATCCTTATCACATAGTTGACTAATGTTTAGTAAATTGTGTTTTAAACCTTTCAATACAAACATTTTCTATGATGTAAGGATGCATACGAACATCTCCAGTTGTAATTATTTTGCCTCTACCATCATCTCAAATTTTACATATCCTTTTTCTTCTCATGTTATGCCATTGAACAATGAAGTATTTTCGGTATATGTCTGGAATATTCACTGTCTAGATACCATGTTCCTTTGATTTTAGCTTCATGCTCCTGCAAAATTAAAAAAGGATTAAACCTTTTTAGGGACCTGAACAAGTTTGAGTCCTTATAAGACAAGCTTGTTTGATTTTTTTGATTCACTTATTGATTGCCAAGCTTGTTTCTTTTATAATAGTAATACTTCTCTATATAACTACGTTTATTGCAAAAGAAACATGTACAAGAGGTGTTGTTCCAATACGTGGTATTTACTTGTCTCCAGTTATTCTGTCTTAGGTAACTTTTGTAATAACCTCTAGAGCTATTTTGATAGTATCCATAGGAAGGATGCTTTCTCTCAGGATAGCTTTTGGGATATCCTCTGTTATTTCTAGCAAACCTTTTTTTACATAATTTTATTTTAATCCGTTCTTTTTAACAATAGGCTCAGCATTAACAACTTGTTTAGCTTTTACAAACATGGTTTTCTTAGATGCGTTTGAACTAGTTACATAATCATAACCTAAACCATGCTTTTTCACTTGCTAATCTTTGTGACAAAATCAACATACTTAATTTTTTATCGCTTCCATTAAATTTATTAAAGGTATTCTTTATTGAATTAGATAAATCATCTATTTTAACTTATAAAACACTAGTTTCTTCCTTAAGTACATTGTTTTCCTTTTTAGTTTTTCATTATCAACATGTAACTTTTCATTATCATGCTTCGAAATATAATTTTCATCAGCAAGTAAGGAATTTGTTTATCTTAGTGCCTCTTTTCCATTTTTAAGAGACTTGATCTTGTTATCACACTTAGCTAATTTTATGTCGACCTTTTTAAGAGCTTTTTCATTTCAACAAGCATGTCATCTTCAGTTAGTTCATCATCAGTTTCAGAATTTACCTCAGAAGTGGCCATTAGACATAGATTTGCTTCTTCCTCTTCTTCTTCTGAGTCTTTTGACTGCTATCTGTATATCGTCCAAATCACTCCATGTAGCTAACATAGCCTGACTTTTCTTCTTATATTTTCCATCTTCTTTATTAAAGTAAGACATTCATACTTTTATGTGCCCTGGTTTTTTGCATTCATGCATTAGATCTCTCTCTTTTCCTTTTTTCTTCTCCTTTTCCTTATAAGCTTTTTTTGCATCATTTTTCTTATATTCAGTATTTTTCTTAAATGCATTAGACTTCTTATCTCTTTGCTTCTTGAGAAACCGCTTGAGCTTTAGAGCTAGAAGAGTTATGTCATCCTCTTCATCATTTTCACTTTCATCAGATCCAGTTTGATTGACCATAACTTCTTTGGCCTTGAAAGCTATTCCTTTAGTGTTGCTTTAGGTTCTTGCATTGTTTTGATATGGGATTCATATGCCATGAGCTTCTCCCTTAATTTAACTAAGTGTAAACTTGTTGTGATCTTAAGCTTCTTCAATGGCAGTCTTCTTAAGATCCCATGAACGAGGCAAAATTCTCAGCATCTTTCTCACTGAATCTAGATCAACAATTTTCTTACCAAGTGATGCAACTCATTAGTAGTGAAACTGTTAAAACCATCATTTACAGATTCATTAGTCTTAAATTTAAATAGTTCATATTTTTGAGTAAGAACATTAATTTTCTCTCCTTGAGTGTTGGTTCCTTCATAGGTGTCACTCAAGGTATCCTATATATCCTTAACAGTAGTTCACAATGAAATTAGATAGAATTATGTGATGCTAAGGTGGTCAACAACAAGTTCTTGGCTTTGTTGTTCTTTTCAATTTGTTTCTTTTCATCATTTGATAATGTTGATTCCCTATTAAGTTAAATCACATAATCACCAATGGATATCACCTGCCAAGAATTATAATAATTAGTTTTGATATATGTCTCAATGCGCCTTTTCAATAAGAAAATTTGAACCATAAAGAAAGGAGCACGATTGATTACAACATTTTTCTTAGCCATATTGTTTAGATCACTCAATTTGATAAAAGAGCTAAGCTCTGATACCAATTGTTATAATTAAGAAGGAGGCCTAAATTGACTATAACAAAAATCAAATTTTTAGCCTTTAAAATTAAAATTCTCTTTGAATTAAACATGCAAGAACAAATTTAGCAATTATAACAAAATTGAAAATGCAAAGAATTAAAAGAGTATGGAAGAATAGCTAAATCAACGATATATAGTGGTTCTGCCTTGTGCGTAATCCACTCTTCTAGCTCCGAGTCGGGAACCCCATAATTCACACAAGTATGTTCCACTAATCCAATTAAAACAATTTACAAAATAGTACAATTCGCTTTGCTCAATTATCACAGCTTTCCTCAAACTGTAGTCGTTACTACAGTTCTAATCTTGTAAAACAACAAGCTAAAAGGCTATAACAAGTTCCTTCTATCAACAAAGAAATGAGCAAAAGTAATAAAGTTGCAATAAAGAAATTGAGTGCATAAATCAGTTCAAAGAATTCAAATGAGAGAGAGAGTTGAGCTCTTGTTGCAATGTATACATGTTTTTTTTTTTTGTTTCTTTGTCTTGTAATATATATTTTAAAAGAGGCCTTAATATCATATATGATCTTCAATGTCTCAAAAATTTGTTACAGGTTGTGGATAAGCTTTTCCTTGTTTTTCATGGGTTCATTGAGTTTCTTTTTAATGATATCTTGAAATGAATTTGAAAATGAATGATGTCGTATACTTGGATAAGATCATAATAAACTGATGCTCATTGCTTGATATTTATCATTAAAATCCTCCTAACATATATCTGAAATACTTGATATTTATCTTTCATTTATCTCGTAGAAGATCATCTAGCCTCTATTGTTATAGACTTCATCTCGTCATCCGCGTTGACCATCATAGACTTCATTGCGTCGTCCAAGCTTCAACTGTTATAGACTTCATCGTTTCTTCCAGGCCTTTATTGTCATAGAGGCCCTGGCTGTCATAAACTTTATCGCGTTGTTAGGCCTTGATTGTTATATACTTCATCGCATCTAAAAAATAGATCAGTTCAACTTGTGTTTACCTTGAAGCTCTTGAACTTTAAACTTGATCCAAATTTCAAATCCTCATGTGCATTGTTGATATGAATATCTAGGACAGTTAACATCTTCATAATGCTAATATAATATTTGCAGCATCAATTAATGAATTTGTTGAGCATGGCATTACAACATTCCTAAAAAATAAATTGTTCATTTGATATAATCCTTGTGGATTGTAATCCAACTTAATGGAACATATGAATACATTACCCAAATGTATTCATCTTTTAGAGCTGGGTCTTGAAAACCATTAACCATTAATTTGAAAAGAACTATAATCATTTGTGCTTGAAGTCATGTCTACTTTCTAGAGTATCTTCTGGATTGAATTTGAGTTGTTTTTGTTCTTTCAATATAGTCTCTAGATTTCCTTATGTATAAGCTTCTCGGTAATACGGTACATTTTTCATTTTTAAACATTTATTTTATTCAAAGGTGTTAAATACAATAATGAAAATAAAAATAATAATATTTGAAATTAATTATTTTTCTATATAATTAATATATAAAACTTATTGATGGAAATTCAAACTCATTGAGCTTTCAATTAATATATTATCAATTGTATAAATTAATAAACGATAAGGTAATTGAAGTAAATTAAATAGATTTTACATTAAACAAGTGTTTTGGGGTTGTAATACCTTGTATTAGCATGGGTTTATACTAATTTATGGTTTTAGTTAGAGGAAAAAACTCTTTTGAAGTCTTTTGGTTGGTAGAGGATATTTATATCACATTTAGTATGTGAGAATTGAATCAATTGAATCACAATTAGTTTCGTTCTCATTCACATGTTTAGATACATTTTTAAAATTAATCAGCCATAAAATGATTATTACAATAATTACATTTTTATCCCTTTAGGGTTGTTAGCCAGTGGCCTTGTACAAAGTGGATATCTCTTAGTCTCTCAAAGAGAGGTACCAAGTTCGAATTTGATCTTTCCCGCTATAATGATAAAAAAGGTGGGGTAGTTATTTTTTTAACTCCTCCTTTCTCTCTTCTCACTCTTTATTCTCTAACAAAATTCATTCCCGCTCTTTTTTTTTTCCACACATGATGCGGTGCGCCATCTGCTAGTATTTATTATTTATATTTATTACTAAAGGTATTTTGGGTAATTATTATGTCAATCCCGTTACATTAATCCAATAAAGAATGAACTTATTATTCTACTATTCATTATATTATATTATTCTCATTTCAATCCATTTTATTTTGAACAATTCTTACATATCAAATATGACATTAGAGGTTTCAAGGAATTCTTTAGCAAAGTAACCTCTCAAACGTCATTCAAAGATTGGGATGTGATGTGTTGTGTTGAGCGTGAAAATGGTGTATATGTATTAAACTCGACAACGGTCATGTAATGAGAATGTGGGCTGATTTATTTTGTTTGAAAATTGATGATTCAAGTCATTTATTTGTTTTTTAAGTGATTGATTATAGGAGTTTGGTGATATTAGTCATCTAAATTGATGAATAGATATTAGTTATTAGTGTTATTGGCTAAATAGGTTGATATGCACTTTTGCTTTAAAAAAAAACCTTATTTGAATAATTTTTAGGAATAATGGGCTAATTAAATCATTATTGGTGGATTATAATGTTGAGGAATGATTAATTATAGCCTCTAATGCATAGAGTTGATAGATTTGTGATTTAGTGATGCTTGAAATGATTAAATTGTTGCATGAATGTCCTAAACACAAATTGTGATGCTTGATGAACTAGGCAGTTATTTAGAAAATAATCAAAATAATGACATAGGGTGATATACATTAAGGATTATAAATGCAAAATGAATAACGAGTGATTTTGGCATGTGCAAGACAATGATTAATTCTTGTATGCTAAGTTGATTAGATGGTAATTTGTGCTTAAAAATATGGAAAAAGAAATTGAACCACATTGTGGTGAATTTTTATGACACTTGGTAGAGAATTGTTATAGATATGATGGATAAACATGAGATGATAAATTATACCAAAAAATATCATCATTGGGGAAGTAAATTTACTAAAGATATAAACATTTTTAGTAGTTAGAAAGGGGAATAAGGTATCAATGTTTCACAAAGTATATTTATGTCTCGTTTGTTACATAGGAATCATTCAGTATATAGAAATCGTTCGGAATGGAAGGGATTGGAATCAAATGAATGAAATGAAATAGAATTAATAGAGGAATGATAAATCCATTTCTTTGTTTAGATACAAACACGAAATGGAATGAAAATGAATTGGTTTATATTGCAATTTTACAAAAATATCAATTACAAAAAACAAGATAATAAATTCATATGTGATAAAAAGGCAATTAAATTAAAATCTTTAATGGAAGGTGGAAAGGAATCGCAATTTTACCTTCTCAAAGATAGAATTGAATTTCACCTTAAAGTCGGAATCACGATTTCATTCTGATCGATTCCTACATACCAAATATGCTATTAAGGCATCAATTTTTAGATTTTTTTTAGTTAATTTTCTTTAAATTTCTCAATGGATGTCTCATTTAACTCATTCCACGACATGTTGATCTCTCTTGCCAACCCCTCAAAATGTTGAAACCTTAAATGTAGCTATTAACATATATTGAACTTTTTAGTATAATTTTCTTAATAAATATAAGATGGTTATATTGGTCATTTGGTATAATGTAGCTAAAGTTGGTTAAGTGGGATGGATATGTAATGTTAAACCAATATGCAATATGAGAGACATGTATTCGAAGATATTAGAATGATTTTGGCGAGAGAAATTGGTTAAATAAGCTTAAGAGTTGACAATGTCAATTAGAATTAGCTATCTCTATAATTTCATGAGAAGTGTATAAATGTTAGGATATTGATGTGCATTTAACATGTGAATAAGGAATCCCAAACTTTAA